>JANFOE010001456.1:0-298591 GCA_025667525.1 Glebionis coronaria | reverse complement strand
AATCCCAACTAAGGTCTTATTCTGAAGTAGGTAAATTGATTGTTTTACGTAATACAATATAGTAAAAGGAAAATCTTTTTGCATTTTTTAGAAAAATATATATTCACAATAAAAATGAAAGAAATCGAAATAAGAAAAATAACAATAATACATAATATTTTTGGTGTAATACTTTAAGAAAAGTATTACTTTTGGATTTTTTTAATTTTTTTTTGGTGCAAATCTTAGGAAAGAGTTTGCTTTTGATGATTTTTATTTATTTTTTTGTATTTTTAAGTTTTGTATTTTTTATATGGTTTTGATTTTTTAACAAGAAAAGTAACGTTCAAAAATGAACGGATCCCAAAATCCAAAGCTTCTCACGAAAAATCGTCAATTTAATGTAAGAATTTCTCAATTCTTTTTATGTCTTTTTCTTCGTTCCTCGACTCAACGCGAATTGATTTCCAATCTTAACACAAGATTATTTGTTTTTGGTGAATAATACTTTTTTGGTATTTAAAAATAAAAACTATTTAATCTAATTAAAAAGAAAATACTTTTATACTAAAATACTTTTTCACTATTAAAAATCTTAAATAAAACTAATTAAACTAATTTAAAACTATTTAAAAATTATAAAAAAATTTAAACTATTTAAAATAAAACTATTTAAACAAATTTAAAAACTATTTTAAATTTAAACAAAACTTACATCTAATTTAATCTTACTAATATTTAACTAAAAGTTTTTATCTAAACAAAATCTATTTAAAACTATTTTTATATAAAACTTAATTAATTGAAAACTAATTTGAAAAACAATTTAAGTTCCTAAAAGTAAAATATTTATTTTGTTTGTTTATATATATATATATATATATATATATATATATATATATATATATATATATATATATATATATATATATATATATATATATATATATATATATATATATATATATATATATATATATATATATATATATATATATATATATATATATATATATATATATATATATATATAATCCATCTGATGAACGGGTATGACGTCTAATTTTTGTTTACATATTCTCCTTTACTTTTTTTTATTGAGGTTCATATTTGTTTGTTATTTTTTATAAGTATAGCATGAATTGCATTCATTTTTTAAGCTAAATTTATTTTTAAAAACTGTATATTATGAAGATTGTATATATATTTGAGGTAACCATATAAAATTTGTTTTCAACTTTATTAAAAATTGTACACGATAAAAAATAAAAGACTTGCACATTAAGTAAATAAAAAGTTAAAAATTTTCGTTTTTTAAACCTTGTTATAAATTATAATTGTTTTTGGAAAAAAAATTATTTGAGTAAAAATATGTATATAAAAGAACGTAGTTTTTTGTCCCAATATTGTTGTTTATGTTTCTTGTTTTAAATGTCTTAGTTTAATTGTCCACTACTATTAATGAAAAATAAGTTTAATCAAGTTTACTATTTTATCATTATCATTGTTTAATGAATTAGTTAATAAAAATGTTTTAATTAGTTAGTTAATAGTAAATATATTTCTGATTTTTTTTGTCAAAAAGTATAAAAAAATGTTATAATAAATGTATTTTTCTTAAATTACGTGATTTTTTTAGAAGACAATATTTTTGAAACAGAGGGAGTAATTTATTAGTTGAAGGTGTAAATAAAATTACATGTATTTTTCTAACATATCTTAACAACTAATGAATTTTAACGATCCACAAAAAATCATGAATAATGTAAAATATGTCAACATAAAATCTTTAAGAAAAGCTATGTTGTTCGAAATCATTTCTTGACCTGAATTAATTTGTCATATTTATGTTCCATTAAGTTGCAATTTCAAATTAACTTTAATGATATTTCATTATATATTAAAGAGCTTCATTTAATGTGGCAAATAAATATTACATTTTTAAAGATGGAGCGCAAAATGAAACCAAGACCGATGCTTCTTAGTCTACTAATTTCCTCTTGCTCGAGAGAATCAAATAAAATATCCGAATGCAAAAGATTATCTCAAATAAAATATCTGAATGCAAGTATCTAACAAACAACAATGACTTCCTCAAATAACATTACCTCTAAAATTTGACAAATATGTAGGTCCGAAAGGTTGTAGTTCCAAGGTTAATGCAGTGCTACTGAACTTCCCCACCACAACAGCGATAAATGATTTGTTGAGTGAGTATTGATGTCTCAACTCATCATTACTGATAGTTGAGATGTAGTAAAGGGTAAAATAATGAGGGGATACTATGGATGTATGACTCAGGACATGACTTCAATGGCCTCGTCAGCTAAAACAAAATAGCATATATTCCATGAGCTTAACCCATAATAAGACTAACTACTTGGAGCAGCTGTAAACTTCGTATAGGCAGGTCCAATTACAGTTCCTGTACATATTCTCCCTAGCAGTAAACATACATCTTTTGTGAATTAGGGTGTTTTCACATTTCTTGTTATTAGATTAAATTGCAGTAACATATCAAGAAATATGTGAGTTAACATATCATTGAACCAGTGAAATATCTAAGCTTAAGACTACCATCTCAATCACCACTCATCGGCACCGGGTGGATACTAAAATAACTCCGCGGTCAATGATGAAGCAAGTCCGGGATAAACTTAGACAAGTATAAATCTTAAAACACTCAATCAACTAATCAACTAAAAGTGAATGTGAAAAAATAATAATATAGAAACTACAAACCTAATATCACAGACAATATGACATAACACCAAATGAACTCATACTATTAACTTATTGCCAAATTAGTACGGTTTTGAATAAAAACTTAAAAGAATATGATATGTATCTTTCACATACTAACAACGTACCATCACAACGACTTCCAGTTACGACCAAGGTTAAGAGTAAACTCAGTTACCACTGCGAAGACAAAGGACAACGTACAAGTAGACTCTTTCTGCATATTGTAATCAGCAAGGGTCCTTACTTGTTCAAGTTGCTTCCCTGCATGTATGAATGCCTTCCTTGTCATATATCTTTGTCTTCACATTGTCAATTATGTCTGATCTCTCAACCTCCAGAGTAATTATCTTGCCAGTCAAAGACTTGACAAAAATCGGCATACCACCACGCAGACGAAGAACCAAGTGAAAGATTGACTCCTTTTGGATGTTATAATCCAAAATGGTTGGTTTTTTGTTTCTAATGCTTTTGCATCAGACAAACAAAAGAGAACCTTTATTTAAACCTTTATTAAAAAGATAACCCTTTGAACTGGAACCTTATTTTGACCCGTTACCCAATCCATCAAATCTACCCAAATCCTTCAAATTGACCCGTAACTGTCTTGCCAGTCAAAGACTTGACAAAAATCGGCATACCTATGTTGCACCGAAACGAGAACGGCACGGGGATACGGGAACGATACGGGAGCGGGAAACGGCAAAAATAAAAAAATAAATATACGGGATTGGCATGGATACGACAATAAAAATATATATAAAAAATAAATATATTAAAGAAAATTCAAAATAAATATTTATTAATACGTCATATATAGGTCATGTAATAATTTATTATATCTGTTTGTCTCTATAAAAAACTTCGATTTCAATGCATCATCACCTTAATAACCACACTAATAGTAATTTGCATAAAAGCAATACTCTGTAATAGTTATATATATAACGACGGATATACATAACTTTTTTTTGTTGACAAAAGTGACCCACAAATAACATCTATATACGCACATTAATTTGTTATTTAATTATAGGATAGTTTATTTTTACTTATTAATATGTCTATTTCATAACTAATTTAATATATTATCTACAAACTTTTAGGTGCATACTTCCCCATCCCAACCTCCATTTTCCATCACACTTTCTGTGAAGACCATATCACCTCCATTTTCCGATATATAAAATTGTTAACAGTTCACTTCATTTTGACTCTTTCATTGTTTGTCCTCAAAAGGGCAGAGGGCACTTGGATAGTTTTGCTAGGGGCATTCAACTTTTCCCTACAAATCTGATCATTTTTTCCTACAAATCTATGTTATGTGAGAGCTTCATCGGGGGCATCTCCCCCCACTACTCACCATGTGGCTCCGCTAAATTATGAAAAAAACTCAAATATTCGAAGCTGAAACGTTTAAGATTCGGTCAACAAATGATCCCATGATTTGGGAATCGTTGAAGATTCGATCCCCTGCCAATTCGACGGCGTTCCCGCTCCCCAGCCGCTCCCAAACGGGTACGCCACCCTTGCAGGCGATTCCGTGCATCATAGCGGCATACCACCACGCAGACGAAGCACTAAGTGAAGGATTGGCTCCTTTTGGATGTTATAATCCAAAATGGTTGCTTCTTTGTTTCTTATGCTTTTGCATCAGACAAACAAAAGAGAACCCTGATGAGACTGCTTTTATACATAGTCTCATCGTCCAAATAGGGCTTAAAATGCATTAAATATCATCAAAATACCCATATATATGCTTGTGTTTGTTTCTTGTGTATTTTAGGTACGGATATTGAGAAAATGACAAAAGATCACAAGAATCATGCAAAAACAAACACGGGAAACGAAGCCGCACAATGAACCAAGCCCTAATGAAGACTTTCCCAAGATTAACCCTTGAAGATTTGAAAAATTATGAAGAAGGGTCATCCAATATGGAAGAATTGACACTTTATACCCTTGTATCTTCATAATTACAAGTTTGGTCCCTAAAGTTTGTCAAAATTACAAAAAGGGCCCTCCACTTTGAAGAATTGGCAAGTTTAGCCCCTCAACAAAGCTAAATTGTCAACTATTACCCTCCACAAAGTCAAACACATCATGAAGACCTTCAAAGTACAAGAAATTACAAGTTTGGTCCTTTGAAAATCTCAAAATTACAAAAAGGACCCTTGACTTTCAACATTTGGCAAAAATGGTCCCTCATCAATCATGACTTGGGAAATTCAGTCCTCCAAAACATCAATCATACAAGTCAAGACCATTATCCATCAACAAAATGCCAAATCAGTCCCTCAAAAATCACAAAATGACAAGAAATACCCCTGAATTTACTTCACAAAAGTTTTTGGGGCAAAACTGTTAAGTTGCAAAAGTTTTTAAGGCTAAAATGGGCGTTGATGGAGTTTTCAAGTGAAAAGACAAGAAGAAAAGAGGTGAAGGACCAAAGCTGCCAAGACAAGATTTTTACCTAGGCCAGTGAGGGGGTGACACGTGCCCCACTCACTCTCTCCACCAATGAAATCCCACCCTTCCTCCATGTCATCATCCACCCACAACTGACTTAACAAACCTTAATTAAATATTTAATTAAGGGCGCTAAACACCTTTTTAAAACACAAAACGGATTGAAAACATGTTCTTGGTGTTCTTGGTGCAAATTAGGCATTTGCTAATTACCAATAATTAAACCCCCATATGGTGTAGATTTATGATTAAGGATATCATAATCACTTCCCAAACCTTAAACATGGCACCCCACCAACCCACATGATGCATGGGGCCTCCCCTGCTACGTCAAAAGGGAAGAAGACAAAAAACCACCAGGCATCCAACGTGTAGGATTGCTGCTTACTTTCTAAGCTCAATGTGAGCCCTTAGATGCAAATTCCACCCTTGCCAGCTCCACAAACAGCCAAGAAATCAGTCACATGAAGCTAAGAAGTTCAAATCCTCAAGGGCATTTTTGGGCTTCTACAAGTTAGGGTTTTAAGTTTTTAGGTTTAAACAGACCATGTACACCCTCTATATAAAGGGTATAGGGTCTTTCATTTACGCTTGCTTTTGGTTTTTCCTAGTTCAACTTCTTGTAAATCCTCTTTTCATTTAATGAAAGTGTGTTAAGTTTTGTTGAAGAAAGACCAAGTTCCACCTTTATTTATGCTTGTTTATGTTATTTGTTCACTGATTTTGAAGTTAAAAACCTGTTTTTAAGGAGTGTGCAAAAGTTTGCATTTTTCCTTCAAGCTTGAGATTTTACTAAGTTCTTGTTTCAACCTTGGAATTCTTGGGTTATAGGGCTGATCATAGTATCCTAATTGTGTTGATTAAGGTGTGGGGAGGCTTATAACTTGGGGATAATCAAGTGTGGGGTAACAACGTTGCATTAATCAAGGTTTTTTAAGTTTCTGTTTTGATAATCTTGCTTCTAACCTTGTTGAATCTTAGCAGGGGTGTTATTGGAAGCTTGTGCTTGTTCTAGCTAGCACATAAGCTCATAAATTCGTGGATGTGGATGTACATTCATGAGGTTTGTCTAAAATCCTTGAAAATCTGATAAATATTGGAATTTTTGTGGATTTGTGCTCTATTGGTGTTCTTGTTGATTTCTTGGCTTAAATCTGCTTTGTCTTGCATGATAATGTTGTTTGTATGCTAGATTAATCATTGGGATAACTGAATCACACTTTTTCTTGTTTAAATTTGGATTTGAAAAGATAAAGGGGTGTTTGGGTCTACCTGTTTAAGCTTGAATCTTGGTATTGTGTTGTTAGAAGGTATTGTTTGTACATGGTATCTGATATATGCTTGGTTGAGAGTGTTTTGCTGCATGTTTTTGGGTTTGAAGCCTTGAATCAAACAATCTGCTATAAAATCTTTGTTATTGCCTGTTTTGACATAGGATTTTGGGAACACTTAGGGTGTATGCATTCTTAGGGCTAAAAGTTGTTTAAACAAAGTCATTGTAACCTGTTTGAAAGATTTGAGGTGTTGAATCTGGCTTGTGTGTCAAATACATCAGTAAAGTGTAAAACTTCATGTGTTATTGTTCATCAGTAACATTCATTGGTTTGAATCTTGCTTAATTCTGTGAATCATTGCATGAAACCTGTTTAGACTTGCTTATTTGAGTTTAATATAGATTATGTATGCATTTGGTTGAATTTGGCTGGCTGATTTGTGCTAAAACTGCTTATAAGTGCTTAACTGCTTATTTGTTCATGTCTGTATCATATCTGGAGCTTTATTGATTAAACTGTATCAATTAGGTGTTTGTGATTGTTATATTTTGATTGTTCTTGACTCCATTTGATCCAAAGATCATTGGGTGCCTTTGTGTAATCTGAATCTCCAAAAAAGTCACTAAAGACAAAAAGTCAAACAAGTCAAGCAGTGGAAAAAGTTTCCACTGCTCAACACCCAAAACTAGCCCCTACTAGTGTTACTTTGAACTCAGCTTATCAATAAGCTATTTTAGCTTATCCAGACATGCAACAACTTATTTTTTGTGATAGGTCTTAATTATTTGACCCATTTGAGTAGACTAGAGCTTATTGGACTTTGACTTTGACTTTTTACTAGAAAACCAACTTATTTGACTTTTACATAAGTGCTTATTTGCTTTTTCCAGCTTATTGAGTCAGCTTGTTTGAAAACTCTTTGTTGATATTGCTTAATTAAGTCATTTAAAAGCTTTTGAAACTTGAATCAGCACTTGGGGTGGCCTAGAACTCAAAAACGACTATTTTGTCATTTTCTGTAGATTGCTTATTGCATTTCAGGCTTATTCCTTGGGCTTATTTCAAATTTCTTTTTGCAGAAGTCTTATTTAGGACAAAAGAAGCTTGTGTGTTTAATTTCAGCTTATGGCATTGGCTTATAGCTTAATGGGCCAAAAAGCCCATTAAGAATAAGCTGTTTGGTATAAGCTAGCTTATTTCACACTTTCAGCTTTTGGGCCATTGGAAAAAGTTGTTTAAAATCAAATTTTGAGTCAACCAGTGCTTTCTGGGCTTATTTTGAACACTTTTTTATATTGGGCCCAAATTTGGCCCAATTGTGGACTGTTTTGGGTTTAGCCCACTTTCTAGGCCCATTAAGGGTATTTAGGTAATTTCACTTTCATTTCTGAGTTATTTAGGTTAAATTAAGCTAGTTTGCAAGTTTTTAGAATTGTTTATGATTTTTGGATTTTTAATAATATTTTAATATTATTTTATTGTTAAAAATTAAAAGTTTGATTTTCTAAGTTTTTATATTTTTCCTAGGTCCTAAACACTTAATTAGGATCTTTGCAACTTTCCAAATACTTTTAGAGTCTTTTGATTATTTTCTAGAATTAATTTAAGTTTTAATTAATTTTAGTAGTTTTTAATTGTTTAAAAATAGTTGTTATTGGTTTTAAAATTTTGAAAAATACTTTTTAGCTTAATTAGGGTGTTTTTGAGGTTTAAAAACTTTAAGGTCTTGTTGGGGACTTTTTAATAATTAGTTTTGATTTTTAGGGCTTGAATTAGCATTAAAAAGTCATTATCTAGTTAATTAAAAGGTTTTGGCAAGTTTGGACTTTTTGTAAAATCTTAGAATATTATTGAGGATTTTTGGTAATTTTTAGGGATTTTTAGGGTAAAATTTTAATTTTAGTGTGTTTTACGGTTTTACGTGTACACCTTTTTTGACTTAGTTTAATTCGTCTTCGTAACCGTCATTCTCTTCTAATCTCATTTCTATTTTTCTTTCTCAACAATATAATCACAAAGATAATCAATTCATTACACACACACTAAGCCTCCTTGAGAACGAACTCATTTTAGGGTCATTAATACACGGTTTTCCTAAATCGTCGTATTCATTACTTACCTTATTTGCTCTCTTTTCCTAAAGAGTAGTAAAACGTCTACATCATTTTGGCGCCGCTGCCGGGGAGGCGTGTTGTGTTTTGATTGGAATTGTTGTTTTTATATACTAACCATAAATAGTATTTGTATTAGTAGCACTCTACTAATACGTATTATCGGTTTTCGGTTTTTGTGTGAATACTATTACTATAGTGTATACGTAGAACAATAAATTCACAAGTACTCCAAATATGTGAGAAATCACAACCTTGACTTGGGAGGTCATTACCCAATCATTGTATTCGAATCTCAAACCAAAGAAAAAGGCAAAAAAATAGATAAATACTTTCGTGAAGCTCAATCTTGAAAAATACAAACTATAAGGTGGGTATAAGGCGGATATTATAAAATATATCCTAAGGAAAAAGGCTCTTAAGTGCTTCGCGCCGCCTCGTTTCCCCGCTTGCTTGTGAGTATTTAATTTTGAGAGCTAGTCGAGGGTTTTGCCGCCCAAAGTATTACTAAGTATCAAATATTTTCTTGGTTTTCATTGATTAAACCATCTTGAACGTTTTGGTGTTCCACCAACGTTCTAAAGTCATCGAAGGCGTTCACTTCACGTGATCGTTTTCATTCCTTGAGGCTTCTTTAATCGAGAGATTTGATTAAGGAGGAGATTTGTAGATTTTTGTCTACTTAATACATTCACCAAATTCCAAAAAGGTTAATACAATCAAAAACCACAAAAAAATTGTAAAATACAAAACACCACAAAGAATCTTCTTTGCTCGTCCGCTCGTTGTACGTGACGTTTATGCTAACTCGTAATCAAGCAAGACGTGCACGTAAACGAAAGAACAAAACTCCCACTCCTAATCTTTCTAGTGAGGAGTCTCCTATTGACGAACCCATTGTAAGAGAAGCACCAACCATGGCGAATCGAACTATGATGGAGTTACTTCAAGCACCCACCGAGGGTTATGGAGAGGCTATTGTGATTCCCGCTATCCTTGCGGAGAATTTTGAGGTGAAAACGGGTTTGTTGTCGATGATCCAAAACAACAAATTCCGTGGTGATGAGAAGGACAATCCACACAACCATATCCGCCAATTCAATCGTCTTACCGCCACTTGCAAGTTTAAGGATGTCTCAAATGACTCGATTAAGATGATGCTTTTTCCGTATTCCTTAGCGGGGCCCGCTAAAATTTGGTTAGAGAAAGAGCCACCCAATTCTATATTGACGTGGAAGGATCTCGTTTCAAAGTTTGTGAACCAATTTTTTCCGCCCTCTAAGACTACACACTTGAAAAACGAGATTTCAAAATTTTCACAAGAGTTTAATGAAAGTTTTTCAACGGCTTGGAATAGGTTTAAGGAAATGTTACATGAATGTCCTCATCACGGTTTTTACGACTTGCATCAAATTGACACGTTTTACAATGGACTTAATGATCATGAAAGGGATTATTTGAATGCCGCCGCGGGTGGTAATTTTTTGTGTAAAACGGTTGAGGAAGCTTTGGTGATAATTGAGAATAGATCTAAGGTGTATAGTCCTCGTAGCACGTCTAGTGTTCGTAAGGCTTCGTCTTCGGCTTCACCTTCTTTGTCTACTACCATCGATGCTTGCCAAATTGAGGCAAACTTGGAAAACAAGATTTTTGATAAGCTAAAAGGACTTTTGATTGAGTTTAAAGTTGGTGAACAAAGTGCTCCCGCTACGGCCAATGCGGTTGAGGTTTCGTGCATGTATTGTGGTGGAGGTCATGATTTCTCCGAGTGCATTACCAACAGTGGTAACACTTCGAGTGCCTTCGCGGCCACGGGAAATTACAACCAAAACGGTCAAGTTTCCCGCTCTAATCAATTGACTCCACCGGGTTTTGGTTCAAATCAAAATGCTAACAACAACTATCGCAACAATCAAGTTGGTTTCAAAAACAATTTCAACAAGGGAAACTATGGTAATCAAGGGGCTAATAATCAAGTTTCAAACAAGAATCAAAATGATTTTCAAAACAACAACAAAGGTTCGCAAACTTTGAAAGATCTTCCAAATGAATTTGTTGAATACGCTAATGGGAATGATGCTAGGTTTGACAATATTCAAAGAGAAATCATTAGCCTAAGATCCGAGTTTAAGAACGACTTGAAGAAAGAGTTGAAAAATGAGTTAGCTAATGAACTTAAAATCCACACCAACAAGATGGAAGGAAACGTCACAAGGTTACAACAAAACCAACAAAAAATGGAACAAGGGCAACATGAGATTAAACAAGAGATGATTAAGGCCGAGAAAAGGCAAACCGAGGCCGTATTGAGGCAATCCAATTTTGAAGATAAAATCTCGTCTATGTTTGAGGCAATAATGTGTAAATCGTCTTCGAGTAGTCTTCCTAGCAACACCGTATCCAACCCTAAGGGTGAGATGAAAGTGATTACCACACGTAGTGGTAAGACACTTAAGGAACCGACTCCTCAACCAATTGCTCCTACGGATGAAGCAATTGAGGAAGAACCCGAGGTGGTGGTCCAAAAGGAGCATTTCCCTATCCCACAAAGTACCGCTCATGCCACACCTACGGTTGACCCATTACCATCATTGGAACCCGAGATTCCAAAGGCTATGCCTACTCTGCCTCAACCCACACCACCTTTGCCCTATCCATCGAGACTTAGGAAGGAGAAACGTCAAGAGCGCGACAATTATCAATTTGAGATTTTTATGAAAATGTTTCGTGATTTGCACTTTAATGTGAGTTTCGCCGATGCTTTGGTCATGATGCCTCGATTTGCCGCTAACTTTAAGAGTATGTTGAACAACAAAGAGAAATTGCACCAATTATCTAGTTGTTCATTGGTTTATCTTAATCGCATACCTCAAAAAGTCGGTGATCCCGATAAATTCTTGATTCCATGTGCAATCCAAGATATGGAGGAATGCTTCGCCTTGGCCGATCTTGGTGCTAGCATTAACTTGATGCCACTTGCAATCTTCAAGTCGCTCAATCTTCCTAATCTTACTCCTTCACTAATGTCTATCGAGTTGGCCGACCATTCCATGATTCCCGCATGTGGTTTGGCGGAAGACGTTTTTGCGAAAGTGGGGAAGTTATACTATCCCTTAGACTTTATCGTTGTTGATATCCCCACGGATCCTCAAGTTCCTCTCATTTTAGGTCGTTCGTTTTTAGATACGTCTATGGCTTTGATTGATGTTCATGCTAGAAAGATCACCTTACGTTTCAACGACGAGGAACTTGTTATAAACGCAAATCAAAACTCTCAAATTTCTCATGTTTATTCCGTTGCAACCATAAACCTCGTTGATATGATCGACGTGGTTTACGAGGAATTTTCACAAGAAGTTCTAGGTTTTGGTGATGAAGAAACTAGTGGCAATCCCACTATGTTAGATCCAATTCTTGATAATTCGACACCAACCTTCACTCCATTTGAAGGTGGTGGTTTCACGTTGGAAGAATTCGATGTTCCACGTACTTGTAACGAAGACCTCGACAACGATGAGGACTTCTCGATTATCAAGGATTTTCTTAACGATTTCCCATTTCCTCCACCCGAGGAGGTTATGAATATCGAGCCCAAATCTTCACTTGAGGAACCACCTATCCTCGAGTTGAAATATTTACCTCCTCATCTCGAATATGTCTATTTGGAGGAGGACGATAAGTCGCCGGTTATTATTGCGAAGGAACTTTCGAATGATGAAAAAACCGCACTTGTCGATGTTCTAAAGGACCACAAGGGGGCAATTGCGTGGAAGTTATCCGACATTAAGGGAATCGATCCCAAGTTTTGTACCCACAAAATCTTAATGGTGGAGGATTACAAGCCCACAATCCAAAGTCAAAGGAGGGTGAACCCCAAAATTCACGACTTCATCAAAAAAGAGGTCCTTAAACTCCTTGACGCGGGAATGATTTACCCTATTTCCGATAGCCCTTGGGTGAGTCCTATTCATTGTGTCCCTAAAAAGGGAGGAATGACCGTTGTGCCAAACGATGCCAACGAGTTAATTCCCACTAGACTCGTGACCGGATGGAGAGTGTGCATTGACTATCGTAAGTTGAATGAAGCCACTCGAAAAGACCATTTTCCCTTGCCCTTCATGGACCAAATGTTGGAGCGTCTTGCGGGAATCGATTTCTATTGCTTTTTAGATGGTTTTTCCGGTTACTTCCAAATTCCCATCGATCCTCGTGATCAAGAAAAAACTACGTTTACGTGTCCATATGGAACGTTTGCCTATCGTAGAATGCCATTCAGACTTTGTAATGCACCGGGAACCTATCAAAGGTGCATGATGGCTATTTTTCATGACATGATCGAGAAGACGATGGAAGTCTTCATGGATGACTTTTCCGTGTTTGGTAATTCGTTCACTTCGTGTTTGTCGAACCTTGAGAGAATGTTGAAACGTTGTGAGGAAACCAACCTTGTGCTCAATTGGGAAAAGTGTCATTTTATGGTTAAGAGTGGAATCGTCTTAGGGCACAAGGTCTCGAAAGCGGGGATTGAGGTAGATCTAGCTAAGGTAGACGTCATCGACAAATTACCTCATCCCAAAACCGTTAAGGGAGTTAGGAGTTTCCTAGGCCACGCGGGCTTTTATCGTCGATTCATCAAGGATTTTTCAAAGATTTCTCGACCCATTACACATCTTCTTAAAAAAGAGGCACGTTTTGTCTTTGACGAAGATTGTGTACGAGCCTTTGAAATCCTTAAGAGGAAACTTACCGAAGCTCCCATTCTTGTTACTCCCAATTGGAACCTCTCCTTTGAGCTCATGTGTGATGCTAGTGATTACGCCATTGGGGCCGTTTTGGGGCAACGTCATGAAAAGCACTTCTTGCCTATTCACTATGCTAGCAAGATGATGACCGTGGCTCAACTAAAATACACTACAACGGAGAAGGAGTTGCTTGCCGTGGTGTATGCATTTGAGAAATTCCGACCTTACCTCGTCTTAGCTAACTGCATAGTGTATACGGATCATTCGGCTATCAAGTATCTCATGGCAAAGCAAGATTCTAAGCCTAGATTACTTTGTTGGATTCTCCTCCTTCAAGAATTTGATCACAAAATCGTTGACAAAAAAGGAGCCGAGAATCTAGCGGCCGATCATCTTTCTCGTTTGGAAGATCCTCACCAAAGTGTTTATGAGCCCAAGGAAATCACCGAAACATTTCCGCTCGAGACACTTGGTGTAGTGAATTCTAAGCTTGATTCTTCCACCCCATGGTTTGCGGACTTTGCAAATTACCATGCGGGTAACTTCATCATTAAGGGTATGACGACTCAAGAAAAACGAAAATTCTTTCGTGACGTCAAGTTCTACTTTTGGAACGACCCTTACATGTTTCGAACTTGTGCGGATCAAATCATCACACGTTGTGTATTTGGCACCGAAGCTTCTAACATCCTTAGAGCTTGCCATGAGGGACCCACGGGTGGTCATCACGGTGCTAATCTCACGGCTAAGAAGGTGTTTGATGCCGGCTTCTTTTGGCCTACTATTTACCGAGATGCACAAGATCTTGTGAAGTCTTGTGATTCATGCCAACGGCAAGGAAAAGCCTCACAAAAAGATGAAATGCCACAAAACATCATCCAAGTGTGTGAGATCTTTGACGTTTGGGGTATAGACTTTATGGGGCCGTTCCCATCATCTCGTGGTAATAAGTACATTCTCGTTGCGGTTGACTACCTATCTAAGTGGGTGGAGGCCAAAGCCTTGCCCACTAATGATGCTCGTGTGATAGTCAAGTTTTTGAAAAGCTTGTTTTCTCGGTTTGGAACCCCTCCTGCGATCATAAGCGATCGTGGAACCCATTTTTGTAACGACCAATTCGAAAGGGTCCTAAGGAAATATAGGGTTACACATCGGCTTTCTACGGCTTATCACCCACAAACGAGTGGGCAAGTCGAGGTTTCAAACCGAGCTTTGAAGAGGATATTGGAGAGGTCCGTTGGGGAAAACCGACAATTAGGGTCGGATAAGTTGGACGATGCTTTATGGGCCTTTAGGACCGCTCATAAGACGCCCATTGGGTGCACTCCCTATAAGCTTGTTTATGGAAATAATTTTCATTTACCTATCGAGTTAGAACACAAGGCTTATTGGCCCTAAAGCATTGCAATGATGATATGGAGACCGCGGGAAAACACCAGAAAATGCAATTGAATGAATTAGATGAATTGAGGGACATTTCTTATGAAAATTCATTGATTTATAAGGAAAAAACTAAAAAGTTGCATGATTCTAAAATTAAAAACCGGGTTTTTAACATTGGGGATCAAGTTTTGCTTTATAATTCTCGCTTGAAAATCTTTTCCGGTAAGTTAAAATCCCGTTGGTCCGGTCTATTCACCGTGACTCAAGTGTTTCCGTATGGGACCATCGAGCTAGCTCAAGATGATGGTCCTAACTTTAAGGTAAATGGACATAGGTTGAAGCACTACTTTGGCGGGGAAGTTCCATCCTTGAACTACCTCGACCAAGTCACCTTCCCCAATGATAATTAGTATTGAGGGGATCGAGTCGAGCTCAAGACTCGGTAATCAAAAACGAGGTGCCTCGTGGGGGAGTCCCATGCTTATCCTATGTACATATTATCGCTTTCTAATGTAGTTAACGCGTGGGGATTTATGCCCTTCCAACCTTTGTTCCATGGTTGTTTGTGAATTGTGGACTTTAGATGATCATGATCTTCACGATTGGAGCCTCTCGTGTTCGTTTTATGGGAGCACTCGATCGTTTGCTTTGAAGACTTTCTCAATATCCATGATATATCCTTTTGATGTTCTAACCTTCGGTTATTAGCACACTTCATAAACGGCTATTAATTTATTGGTTACACCCTTTCCATGCTAGATTAGGCATTCGACTACGTCTCTAGTATGGGGGTGTTTGCACCCCTAGACTCGAAACATTGAGGACAATGTTTAACTTTAGTTTGGGGGGGGGGGGGGGGGTGAATAGATACTTGCCTTGCTAAACCTTCACGCTTACCAAAGTTTATCTTTTTGTTTATCGTTTTGTTGCAAAATAAGGCTAAAAATGGCCAAATTTTAATTTTTTTCTCAAATTTTATAAGTGTTTGAAGACACGAATGTAGGTTTTCCGATGGTAAGAATAAGAGTAATTTTTTACTCGACCGTGCGTGTTGAGCACTTAGCTTTGATTCCTTAACTATACATTAGGCTAGGTCTCTTAAATGAGGACGAGACATGATAGGGTTAATTATAAGTTACTATGCTAAACGTAGAGTACTCGTATTCTTTCAAAAACTCATGTGTTCTCGTTGTTTGCTTATTCTACCTTCGCATGTAAATATTTTTTTTTCTTATAAAATATTGACTTAGCGGTTTAGTTGGGATTGTTGGGTTTCTAGTCTTTTCTAGTAGCTTCCGTGTAATTAAATTGTGAAGACATTAAGGTATCGCCAGCGTCACGGTTTTGAAGTATTGGCACCCTAATAATCAAAATCTTCACCGAATAATAAGATTTCAAGTGCTCACCTAAATCAAGCAAAAAATTTGAAGCCCCACAAGGCCGAAAAATCTATGCAAAATTGAAAGTGAATCAAGCCTTAATCTTCGAAGCTTTAAAGATCCAAAATTCGCCCTAGCGTGAGGATATACGTCTTTGGCTAATAAAACTACCGATGAGGTGGATAATAAAAGGCAAGGCAAGACCGAAGTCATAATAAAAGCTTCATGGCGAAGTTGAATAAAAGATGGAGGTAAACGAAAGATAATAAGGACCTTCCGTTAGGGGGCGTATAAAAGTCTTGGTAATAAGTCTCATGTTCAAAACCGTTATAAAACCGTGTTTACCGATCCTTCTTGTTGACTTAATTTTTTGACATCGTTGTCTATTAGGAGGGGTTATTGATTTGATGGTCTTGGTTACACCGTTAGGACTCTATTTTTAGACCTAAATATCTATTATCGCATATGTCAAACAATGTATCCTCGTGAAACATTCAAGACAAAATAAAATATAAGAGATACAACTTAGGAAATTGGGAGGATAAGTACGTGATTAGGGCATATGAGTAGTGTTAGCATTACTAACTTATAATGACAATGATCTCGTTGCACGCTTAGCATGGAATTGGGGTGAAAATCAAGGACGATGAAATTATTTCTAACGAAGCATTCACATGTTCTTATTCTATGAACCTAAACGTCCCATTTTGCGATGAAAATCATACATTATGTCTAAAACGCAAGTAGTAGCAATAGTAATAGTGTAGCTAGTTTATCGTTCAATAAAGTGAATAAAAATGAATTTTGGAGATGTTACTATACTTTATTCTAGCATTGCGTGAGGGCACGGCAATGGTTTAGTATGGGGGAGTGATGAGACTGCTTTTATACATAGTCTCATCGTCCAAATAGGGCTTAAAATGCATTAAATATCATCAAAATACCCATATATATGCTTGTGTGTTTTAGGTACGGATATTGAGAAAATGACAAAAGATCACAAGAATCATGCAAAAACGAACACGGGAAACGAAGCTGCACAATGAACCAAACCCTAATGAAGACTTTCCCAAGATTAACCCTTGAAGATTTGAAGAATTATGAAGAAGGGTCCTCCAATATGGAAGAATTGACACTTTATAGCCTTGTATCTTCATAATTACAAGTTTGGTCCCTAAAGTTTGTCAAAATTACAAAAAGGGCCCTCTACTTTGAAGAATTGGCAAGTTTAGCCCCTCAACAAAGCTAAATTGTCAACTATTACCCTCCAAAAAGTCAAACACATCATGAAGATCTTCAAAGTACAAGAAATTACAAGTTTGGTCCTTTGAAAATCCTAAAATTACAAAAAGGACCCTTGACTTTCAACATTTGGCAAAAATGGTCCCTCATCAATCATGACTTGGCAAATACAGTCCTCCAAAACATCAACCATACAAGTCAAGACCATTATCCATCAACAAAATGCCAAATCAGTCCCTCAAAAATCACAAAATGACAAGAAATACCCCTGAATTTACTTCAGAAAAGTTTTTGTGGCAAAAGTGTTAAGTTGCAAAAGTTGTTAAGGCTAAAATGGGCGTTGATGGAGTTTTCAAGTGAAAAGACAAGAAGAAAAGAAGTGAAGGACCAAAGCTGCCAAGACAAGATTTTTACCTAGGCCAGTGAGGGGGTGACACGTGCCCCACTCACTCTCTCCACCAATGAAATCCCACCCTTCCTCCATGTCATCATCCACCCACAACTGACTTAACAAACCTTAATTAAATATTTAATTAAGGCCGCTAAACACCTTTTTAAAACACAAAACGGATTGAAAACATGTTCTTGGTGTTCTTGGTGCAAATTAGGCATTTGCTAATTACCAATAATTAAACACCCATATGGTGCAGATTTATGATTAAGGATATCATAATCACTTCCCAAACCTTAAACATGGCACCCCACCAACCCACATGATGCATGGGGCCTCCCCTTCTACGTCAAAAGGGAAGAAGACAAAAAACCACCAGGCATCCAACGTGTAGGATTGCTGCTTACTTTCTAAGCTCAATGTGAGCCCTTAGATGCAAATTCCACCCTTGCCAGCTCCACAAACAGCCAAGAAATCAGTCACATGAAGCTAAGAAGTTCAAATCCTCAAGGGCATTTTTGGGCTTCTACAAGTTAGGGTTTTAAGTTTTTAGGTTTAAACAGACCATGTACACCCTCTATATAAAGGGTATAGGGTCTTTCATTTACGTTTGCTTTTGGTTTTTCCTAGTTCAACTTCTTGTAAATCCTCTTTTCATTTAATGAAAGTGTGTTAAGTTTTGTTGAAGAAAGACCAAGTGCCACCTTTATTTATGCTTGTTTATGTTATTTGTTCACTAATTTTGAAGTTAAAAACCTGTTTTTAAGGAGAGTGCAAAAGTTTGCATTTTTCCTTCAAGCTTGATATTTTGCTAAGTTCTTGTTTCAACCTTGGAATTCTTGGGTTATAAGGCTGATCATAGCATCCTAATTGTGTTGATTAAGGTGTGGTGAGGCTTATAACTTGGGGATAATCAATTGTGGGGTAACAAGGTTGCATTAATCAAGGCTTTTTAAGTTTCTGTTTTGATAATCTTGCTTCTAACCTTGTTGAATCTTAGCAGGGGTGTTATTGTAAGCTTGTACTTGTTCTAGCTAGCACATAAGCTCATTAATTCGTGTGTGTGGATGTACATCCATGAGGTTTGTCTAAAATCCTTGAAAATCTGATAAATATTGGAATTTTTGTGGATTTGTGCTCTATTGGTGTTCTTGTTGATTTCTTGGCTTAAATCTGCTTAGTCTTGTATGATAATGTTGTTTGTATGCTAGATTAATCATTGGGATAACTGAATCACACTTTTTCTTGTTTAAATTTGGATTTGCAAAAAGATAAAAGGGTTGTTTGGGTCTACCTGTTTAAGCTTGAATCTTGGTATTGTGTTGTTAGAAGGTATTGTTTGTACTTGGTATCTGATATATGCATGGTTGAGAGTGTTTTGCTGCAAGTTTTTGGGTTTGAAGCCTTGAATCAAACAATCTGCTATAAAATCTTTGTTATTTCCTGTTTTGACCTAGGATTTTGGGAACACTTAGGGTGTATGCATGCTTAGGGCTAAAAGTGGTTTAAACAAAGTCATTGTAACTTGTTTGAAAGATTTGAGGTGTTGAATCTGGCTTGTGTGTCAAATACATCAGCAAAGTGTAAAACTGCATGTGTTAGTGTTCATCAGTAACATTCATTGGTTTGAATCTTGCTTAATTCTGTGAATCATTGCATGAAACCTGTTTAGACTTGCTTATTTGAGTTTAATATAGCTTGTGTATGCATTTGGTTGAATTTGGCTGGCTGATTTGTGCTAAAACTACTTATAAGTGCTTAATTGCTTATTTGTTCATGTCTGTATCATATCTGGAGCTTTATTGATTAAACTGTATCAATTGGGTGTTTGTGATTGTGATATTTTGATTGTTCTTGACTCCTTTTGATCCAAAGATCATTTGGGTGCCTTTGTGTAATCTGAATCTCCAAAAAAGTCACTAAAGACAAAAAGTCAAACAAGTCAAGCAGTGGAAAAAGTTTCCACTGCTCAACACCCAAAACTAGCCCCTGCTAGTGTTATTTTGAACTCAGCTTATCAATAAGCTATTTTAGCTTATCCAGACTTGCAACAACTTATTTTTGTGATAGGTCTTCATTATTTGACCCATTTGAGTAGACTGGAGCTTATTGGACTTTGACTTTGACTTTTTACTAGAAAACCAACTTATTTGACTTTTACATAAGTGCTTATTTTCTTTTTCTAGCTTATTGAGTTAGCTTGTTTGAAAACTCTTTGTTGATTTTGCTTAATTAAGTCATTTAAAAGCTTTAGAAACTTGAATCAGCACTTGGGATGGCCTAGAACTCAAAAACGACTATTTTGTCGTTTTCTATAGATTGCTTATTGCATTTTCAGGCTTATTCCTTGGGCTTATTTCAAATTTCTTTTTGCAGAAGTCTTATTTAGGACAAAAGAAGCTTGTGTGTTTAATTTCAGCTTATGGCATTGGCTTATAGCTTAATGGGCCAAAAAGCCCATTAAGAATATGCTGTTTGGTATAAGCTAGCTTATTTCACACTTTCAGCTTTTGGGCCTTTGGAATAAGTTGTTTAAAATCAAATTTTGAGTCAACCAGTGCTTTTTGGGCTTCTTTTGAACACTTTTTTATATTGGGCCCAAATTTGGCCCAATTGTGGACTGTTTTGGGTTTAGCCTACTTTCTAGGCCCATTAAGGGTATTTAGGTAATTTCACTTTCATTTCTGAGTTATTTAGGTTAAATTAAGCTAGTTTGCAAGTTTTTAGAATTTTTTATGATTTTTGGATTTTTAATAATATTTTAATATTATTTTATTGTTAAAAATTAAAAGTCTGATTTTCTAAGTTTTTATATTTTTCCTAGGTTCTAAACACTTAATTAGGATTTTTTCAACTTTCCAAATATTTTTAGAGTCTTTTGATTATTTTCTAGAATTAATTTAAGTTTTAATTGATTTTAGTAGTTTTTAATTGTTTAAAAGTAGTTTTTATTGGTTTTAAAATTTTAAAAAATACTTTTTAGCTTAATTAGGGTGTTTTTGAGGTTTACAAACTTTAAGATCTTGTTGGGGACTTTTTAATAATTAATTTTGATTTTTAGGGCTTTAATTAGCATTAAAAAGTCATTATCTAATTAATTAAAAGGTTTTGGCAAGTTTGGATTTTTGTAAACTCTTAGAATATTATTGAGGATTTTTGGTAATTTTTAGGAATTTTTAGGGTAAAATTTTAATTTTAGTGCGTTTTATGGTTTTACGTGTACACCTTTTTCGACTTAGTTTAATTCGTCTTCGTAACCGTCATTCTCTTTTAATCTCATTTCTATTTTTCTTTCTCAACAATATAATCACAAAGATAATCAATTCATTACACACACACTAAGCCTCCTTGAGAACGAACTCATTTTAGGGTCATTAATACACGGTTTTCCTAAATCGTCGTATTCATTACTTACCCTATTTGCTCTCTTTTCCTAAAGAGTAGTAAAACCTCTACATCAAACCCTTTATTTCAACCTTTATTAAAAAGAGAAACCTTTGAACTGGAACCTTATTTTGACCCGTTACCCAAATCCGTCAAATTTACCCATCTTGTTAACTCCAGACTCCTGATAAGATTAGTCGGGACATAACTGGAAAAGTTACTCTTAGTCGATTTGTGTTAAACGTTTACCTGTCTTCTTGTTTAATCAAATGGATACTTGCCTATGATGTAACCCTCTCCAGGACACTCATTTACGTTTGCATACGGAAGACTCGAGACTGGCGAAAAGCTCTTTTCATATCACTACATTGCATAGCAAAATCAAACTCCAGCCTGGAGAGTATATTAATAGTAATTATTAATAGGCTTTAGCGAGCAGATTACTGAGATAAACAGACACATATTCGATAAATCAAAATCAAATAAACATATACATATTAAATAAATCAAAATCAGATAATCTTCTTTAATCTGAAGCTCATGATCATCTTTTGCACTTAGATTGAAGATTATAATGTTATCTTTAATATTGAAAAACTATAGGAATATCTTGGAGATAATATTGAGGGTTTAGAAAACAAAAAAGATGGGTAAACAGCGGATGTAGAATGGTAATATACACTTTTTTGGGTAAAAGGGACTCAATGGTAATATACACTTGCAAGTAGTGGTTGTATAAAAGACAGAAAAACATATTTTCTAATCCTGGGGCCAGGATGATCCTTTTTCATTCAGTAGAGGTGATCATTCTTCTAATCTCTCCATAAACGATAATATCATATATAGTAGCAAATGATCTATTTTCACTTAGTCAAACTCAAGATACAAATCCTGTCATATCATCTTCCTCATCTTATAAACTTTCAATAGTATTATTGATATTCATGGGAAAGTTGAATAATAATCCACTGTTTAGCTGCATACTATACTTAAGTTCAGTAAGTCGATAACTCCAACATATGAAGCTAATCCAAACACTCTTCAAGAAATCCTAATTAAGTAATTAACTAAAGTTTCGACCTCTTTCAAACTTGAGAGAAACAGATTTAAATGATAACCACCTAAAATTAAATAGCTTATAAATTGGAAACTTTATTTTGCAAGAGTTCTAATACTTTTGTAAGCGTAAAAAGGGAGTTTGCAAACTTAACAAAGACTCAAAAGCCAATTAGTTCACCAGATAAGCTAATGTAAACAACCTTACCATGTCCGAGATAATTAACTAAAGCCACGAACTTTGATATATTGGGAACCTATCATATTTAAATGATGGATTGGAGGAGCCTAAGGAAGCTACTATCTCATATAGGTTGCAGACGCCAAACAAATGAGGTATCGTAATTAAATATGGAGTATGCAGTTAGGATTACCACATATCAGAAGATCGCAGGATAAAGCCATTTCCAGTCCACCCCGCAAATGGCACACCTTCTATAACTGATTCTCCTTTGGTCTATTATCAATAATTTTGGTCTTGGAAAATCTTTCAATAACCCTAATGAATAAACCCAAAAAGAAACTTATTAGTTTTAACATTAATACTTGCCATTTAAGAAAATCTTATTGTAACGACATCAATTTTGTACTAATCAGATGGTGAACCACATAGTTTAAAGATTTTATGTAATTGTTACACCTATGAATGATTTAAAAATGATGTTTATCATCCTAAATTTATAACGCACACCTATAACGACAATGAATATTGGGAAACCATAATTACCAATGAAATCCAGAATTAATTAACAATCTCCGAAAAGCAACTTATCAAACAGGCAATAATCACAGCAGATTCCAAAAAAGAGTGTTGCAAATTATATCCATAACAATCCTACCTCATATATTTATTATAGGTGTTAATTTAATTTACTTATGTTCTTGTTATTGCATAATTGAACAATTTTATTGTTGTTTGAATAACAAATTATCTGCCATAACATGACTCGGTCAAGTCATCCATTCCTGTCACAAATATGTACCTTTCTATATGCTAAAAAGAACATACGTAATCTACTTACCTATTGTCCTATACATAGTCTGACTATAACTATATCAATATTTTTATTTATTATGGCTAACCGTTGCTAAGAGTAGATCCGCCAGCAAATTGAGGTGCCTTATTGGTTCTACCAAAATATCATTTATGCTTGTAGATGATTCAGCCGGAAAACAATCACCGCCACTGCGACCCTTGCACCAATCAGTAACCGTCAAGGGACCATCAAGGGTGCCAAACACGGATTTCAAAGTTGATTTAATGTTATATGGCAACGATGTAATAACATATGATGCATGCACCTGAACCCGACAATAAATATTCAAAATTTAAATAAAAACAAAAAATTTGGATTGATTTGAGATAGAAAGGTACAAAAGCTTACATCGGCGGATAGTGGGTCCACTAACTCTACACCAGCAATGACAAGAAGCCAAGACCCCACCACAATCCACGGGAGCAAAAGATGGACCACAAGAAACCCACGCCTCCACTGCTCCTTCATCACCAGCCAGCCGCACGGACCGTCCCCACAATCTGCATCCAATGTCACATCCACAAAAGACGCCGATTGTTTAAAAAGTAATGAGATTCCATCAAGAAGCTTCAAAGTTAATTGCGTTTTCCTGTATGACGACATCCCTTCATTAAATGAACTATGAGGTAATGAACCATACGATTTCATATTTGACATCGGTTTATGAACCTTTAGTGACACCAACAGTTCGCCAAACACAAACAGGCGAGTTAAGAAACCCATCAAGCAGCCAGTTATCTAAATCATCAACAACACTGTTATTGAAGTTGCATGCATCATTTTCTGAACATTCCATGCATTTGTGGAAAGCTTATAAAGAACTTATAACAGAAATCCCAGTCAGCATCTTATATTAACAGTTTAAAGTGTGCTTATCCTAAACTAAGTAGTTCAAAAAACCATTAAGAGTGTATTTGGAATTTCTAATTAAAGTGCATGTCAACAAATACATTATGCAACTATGAAAAACATGGAAATACCTTATTTGATGTCCACTTGGCAGAGATGGCATTATTCTCTTTATTTTCTCTCCACCCATGCTCCTAGAGTGTACCACGCGGGTTTCAATAATGATGATTATGAGATCTTCCTACTTGTGGTGTTTGTTGTATCTTTGAGAACCTTGAATGTACACATAAAATCAATTCTTAACTTGCATTACAAACATAAAAATGTGTCTACTAAGTATGTTATAATAATAAAACCAACCGTCCTAGCATTGAGTGGTGTCTTGTCATCAACCATCCTGAGAAAAAATCTATTTTTTGTAGTGTTCTTAAAGATTACATGATCAAAACTACAAAAAGCATTAGAAGAATGCAAAATTTAAGTGCAAACCATACCAGGTCTTCCACTATGGGTGAATGAAAATATCGCAGGTTCAAAATTAGTGTAAATTCAAAACAGGTTAGATTAATAGTTGAAGAAATACTCACTCAGTTGCATAACCCACACGTTCAGCTAAAGGAGTCATTTTGAGCAAGTTGAAAAAGGAGACCCACTGATTAAGAAGCATAGCACCGTCATTTATTTGTTTAAGAAGCAGACTTGCTTACCTCTTTAATAGGTCACAGACCCCCTGTATGCACAATGTCATCAGCGATAATACTGACAATAATAAAAGTCAGACAACTATTATTAACATGCTTATTTCGAGTTAACCGAGTGAATAAGCAATTTTAGGTCATGTAGTATTGGCAGAAATTTATCATTTATAGATGAATTACATACAAAGTTGGTCCTACAGGGTTTTGCCTTTCTGAGAAAGTATCTGACAAGTCCAAAGATACCTGAAGGTATAAACTTTCTTCCATACCAATCGTACTGTTAGAATTCAAGAGTCTGCAAGCCAAACCTGCACATGAAAATTCGGTGGTAAACAAAATACATACAATGTAGATGAGAAAAATATGTAAAAATTACGTTTTAGTAGGTACTTTACCATTTTCAAATGCAGACTTTGTGCTAGCTTATTGAATTCTGCTCAGGAACAACAGATGACTGAATATGAGCTGCTTTTTTTTTAATTCCAAATGTGTAGCTTTTTCACGTTGAACATCCTGTAATTATCATGAACATAATTAAGCAAGAGTTCAATTTCAGAAATAAATTAAAGGGTTGGAGCTCAGTTCTTTATAATGCTCCTATAACGATTAAGAAACCTAAGAAAAGACTGAGCCTTTGTCATGATTAACAATTACTGTATATGTTATCATGAACAACCTTTCCTATTTATCTGTTATCATAATTATGAATTTGAGACTTATATGGTCCAACACCATAAACAAAATCTTGAAAACATAAATAATCATACATAGTTCATTATTAAAACCTTATATGGATCATGACGTTTAAGCTAATTTAAATATAAGGAATCTGAGAAGAACTACATAGAAATCCTAACTGCGAATGAGCTATTTCAGCTGCGTTAAACACAAAGTGTTGTATATTCAACCAACAAACTAAATGATTCGGGTGATCATACAAAAAACTCTTGATCAAATATGAATTTCAGATTCAAATAAGTAGGGGTTCATTTTTTCTTGATTGCAACTTTACTTATATTGGCACCAGTAGGGTCTTTTTTGTCCACGCTTTAAATAGAAATAGAATTCGATACTTACACCAAAGCTTGGGAGTGAAGTCTCGTGTTTCGGCTTAGGTGAGACGTCATCTTCAGGTGACATATTTTGAGGTACGTTTGAAGAAGATGGTTGATAGTCTGAATCATGTCCGTCTGCAGCTGTCAACAACTCATCTTGATTCCTGAATCCACTATATTATACGAAATTACTTCTCACTAATTCTCATTGTCCTTGTACATGGCCCGATATTATTATAGTACCAATCTCATTGTATGATGCTTGATAAAAAATAAATCCTGCATAGATTAATGACACTCAGAACAAAAGGTTTCAAAATATCATCATAGGTAACAAATAGGCTGAGATTTACTTATACAATGATAAAAGGTATCACACACATAATTTCACATCATTTAATCAAATGCCAACTAACCTGATAGTCAGATACTTTCATATAATCCAATTAAGCTCCAACTAACTAAACAACCGCGTGTTATCAAACTAAACACAACGACTCAAACCTAACAACAAATCGACCACACAAATTCAAATTGGCCGTGAACAGCCTGGATAGTTTCGATCTATGGTTATTAAGGCCTCTAAATTCATTGAGTGGATCAAAAAAACCAATTCAGACACCAACTAACTCAACAGCCATACAATCAATATTTTTGATCATATTAAATTTGTAACTTACATATAGACCATAGACACTAAACTCATCTGATCAAACTAATCACGACATACATACACTTTATATCATATAATTAAATAGCTTCAAATACACAATTCCAGATCTAATAATGGTTAATTGAAAATTAAAAATCAATTTACGTCTAAATAACAATCAATTTGATCCGATTTAGGTCTAACTAACAACCGCATATAAGCACCAAAATAATGTGACAAACGAAAACAGTTACAATAAACGATAAATCGAAGCCCTATTACTGGATTGAAACTTACTGGATAATATTAGATATATAAATTTTGAATTAAAACTAAAATTAGCATAACTATTACTGGATTGAAACTTACAGTGCAAATTAAATTAAATTCATTGGAGAAGATGAGAAGAAGGTTTTCTTCAAAGCAAAAATAAATCACAACTTCTGGCTTGTTGCAATGGTTGAGTTCTTGCAAAAAGATGAATATCGAGTTAGGGTCGTAACAGGTGAATGATATTAGGGTTTTAGAGAGACAAAACAAACAGATTAGGGTTCGTGAGATATGAATGAATTATACGAATCATTTAGGCTTAATATATGGGTCAGGTGCTGACGTGGATTAGGAAGATGATTGGTGACGTGGCAAATCCCTCCTGTTATATATAATGTAAAGATATATATATATATATATATATATATATATATATATATATATATATATATATATATATATATATATATATATATATATATATATATATATATATATATATATATATATATATATATATATATATATATATATATATATATATATATATATATATATATATATATATATATATATATATATATATATATATATATATATATATATATTTATTAAAGTAAATTTACTAAAACTTTTAATTAAATTTAACTAAATAAAAACTTGTAATTAAAACTATTAAATAAACTAACAGCCCTATTTAAAATAACTATATTAATTAAAGAAATCGTAATAAAACTCAAATAAGAAGCTAGATGAGATGGATAAGACGAATGGCAGTTAACCGTGAGGTCACGGGTTCGAGTCCAGTGATGGACTTTTTGGATGATTTTTATTTTTTTTATTTTTATATTTATCAAATGAACCAAACAGACCAAATGAGTCTGTTAGTTTAACTCACAAAGCAAGCAAAACAAGACCAAATTCAGCAAGTTAAGAAACGAGTAAAGCTAAATCAGATTCACAAACTAATACAGGCAAATGTAATATCAGCTAATCTTATAAATCTAGTGAAACTCATTTAAACCATAAGCAAAACCAGTAACACTTAACCAAACCTAAAAATCAGTAAAACTAAAACTTATAGCAGCAAATCTGAAACATATATCAGCAAAGGTCTTGAATTAAAAACTCAATATCAAACCAAAACCCCAAACAGTTAAGACTATATCCAAGATACAGCTTAAAATCCTAATACCAAAATAAGCACTCTAACCAATAATCAACAAAACTCGTAAACGTTTATAAAATCAGAAAAGCTTCTATTTAATCAGCAAGGTAAAACAAGTAAAAGCTTATATCAGATTTGAACTAAATATTAGTTATCTAAAATCAGAAATAAAGCAGACTCGATCTTATCATATAACCAAAATCCAAACGAAGCAGATTAAAACATAAATTCTCAAATAAAACAAATTAACTAAAACTTATGAATAACAAGAAATAAAACCTGATGAAGAAATCCTTTGGAAAGAAGATGCGGTGCTGAGCCGTCTTATTAACCCGAATCAACACCGTCCTTCATCTCCATTACTTGAACAATGACTCAAATTAGAACCAATAATTATATGAATCGAACCAACAGTCAACTTATCCAAACAGCTTATGTTTGAACTTTTCCAGTGGGGAAAAGTTTTTCCCAAATATTACTTTTAATTAACCAATTCAAACTATTAAATAGATTAAATCAACTAAAATTTATTATTATGATAAAACAAATTAAAGATAAATTGCAGTAAACCTTAACAGAAATTTAAAGTTGAGACAAAATTAAACTGAAATAAATTTTATTAATAATTGAAATTCATTACAAATACTAAAAAAGAAAATTACAATTAAACCTAATCTATTTTTGCATAATAATAATAACAATAAAAATAAAAAATGGGACGAACCAAAATTACAGAATGGGGGGGGGGGGGGGGGGGGTTTATAGGCAACCCCTAAAACTTGCTGAGGAAGGTTTGTTGAGCACACATCTGTGGAAACCTTGGTTTCCGGATCTTTGAAGCAACTAGGAATGCACCATTTTCATATGATTATACAATCAAAGCGGAATTAGAACATGACACATTAACAAGGTGTTTAGGCACGAATAACATGAATTAAAACACAATTGGATTGTTCATTATATTAATAACAAACAATCACTAGGTGTGTGTACATTGAATCCCACACCTAGTCGACACACACTTTAGGTTTACATTGTATATGAAAGTTATGAATAAACCTAATACCCTTGGTTCCTTTTATAGTGTAAGGATTAGGGTTTACAAGAGATAAGAATGAATAAACATGTGAATCTTCTATTTAAATAACTATATACAGAATATATCCTGCATATATATCCAAATAGAAGCTGCTAAAGGCTTCTTGTCTACGTTTTGTCAATGCTTGAATTGCATGTGACAATGCTTGAATTGCTCTTGACATTGCTTGCTTCCATCAACGACTAATTTGTACATGTCAACGCCTGGAATACTCTTGTCAACGCTTAGACAATTACCTTCATGTTTTCTTCGTTTTTGAGTTTCTGCCACATCAACTTTTTGACCCAACAATCTTCCCCTAGTTGATAGTGGAAAAAATCTATATGTATCTCTTGTAAGTTGTACATGATCTTCAGATTGCTTCCCCTCAAATGTAGCATGCATTTCTTCCCCTTTTTGTCACATCAACAGGAAAGTAAACAATGTATGCAATCTTTGAAGATTCTCCATATGTAGGCTCTGTGTAATGATCTTGAAGAACAATTAATATAATATTTTTGATGTAGAAGTAGAGTAACCCAACCTTGTGTTCCATGTCTTGTACTATCCATGTGATAAAGTACTTATATAAGACCAAGTATAAGTAGACCTCGATCCCTTGTCAATATTCTCATCCTTTGTGAGACACTGAGCACGATAATGTAACTCCTTCAAGTGTTATGAAAAGTCTTCGTCACCAAACATTTAAAGCACGAAAAAGTTACCTTTAAAGTCTATGACTGGGAGTGCATGACTTTAAGATATGATAGAACACAAACTCGCGAAAATCTTCTTCAATCATCAAACTTACCATAAGAATTCTTCCCCTTAAGCTAACACCTCTTCATGAAGACTTCCACTTCCTCATGAATTGTAGCTAACTCGCTTTAAGATCATTAATTCCGTTGAAAAATATCCGAGCCATAAATATCAACATGATATTCTAAATTAAAACGGAGATTCCATGTACCTTCGTGTGTATAATCCTCCTTTTTGTGTGCTCAAAATGTACCAATTTTCTCAAACAGCAGCAATCATTGTGTTATCCAATATCCTTCTCTGTCCAATATCTTTACCAGATGTATTGTCCAATATCGGACAATACTTATCAGCGCTTTGAAATACCATATATCGGACAACACTGTCAACCTGTCAGCGTTGACTTATTCTGTCAGCATCAAAAATACACTCGTCAGCGTCCATTTAATATGGGTCAGCGTCTTCCTCTGCTGCTGACACTTTTAGGGTTACGATCTCATATATTTAGCAATAGAATATTTGAATATTCCAATAAATCAATATATGATCATATCCCAAATCTGTAATCCATATCTTGTTCAATAACGAATGTATCCCACAAAAATAGGCAAGTAAATAACCTATTTTATCTTAGACCTGTAGAATCCTTATTGCGTCTTGCCCCAAAGATCTTGTCAGCGGCTAAATAATCCATGAAAACGTCCAGAGCATGTACTACGTCACTGACATAATTCTCCCAAGTGAATTATAATAATCACGTGAAGACAAGAAACACAATTCATTTATCATATTGGTCGTGTGAACACACCAATTTCCACCAATTAAAAACGAATGGCTTATATCTAGCTTTAGCCTCACGTGAGTAATCATGGAAGAGCAAGCACTAGATCTAAGCCAAAATACGTATATATTCTTGTCCTTCTCAATAATAAATATTAACCAATCCACATCCTATCACCGTGTGAATACACATTTGTTTCGTATGAACACAATGACCAACCAATGAGAAGGCTTGCACCATGTGAACACAGAAACCTTGATTAACTGTTGGATCGGTTGTCTCGTGTGAATATAATTTAATCACTTGGACCTCTTTGCTAATGTAATGAATATCTTACCGTGTGAACACAGCAAATCTGACATCCATTATTGAATTAACGCACGTCTATGAAACATCTCGAGAACAAAGAATCTTGAAACGATCTCCATAAGACATTCCCTTTTGTAGCAGCAACCAAAACAATCCAATCCTACATCTATACTGTTAACAATGAACCAAACAACCAATGTTTTCCCTTTCCAGAACGAACAGTAAGCACAACGTGGATTAGCAATATCATGAATAGATCTAGGGTTTTTGTAAAACCCTTTTCTTGCTGCTACTCATTAAATAACACTACTGCAAATCGTCCCTTTCTCTGGTATAGAAACGATCTAGGGTTTTTAGAAACCCTAAATCATTATTTTACGCAAAATCAGAAAAGTGGAATTCACCTCTGCAGCCAACTTTGACACTTAATAACTTTTGATTGGGGATAAAACAGGACAATCCCTCCAGTGGATGTTTAGATATATGTATAAAGAACACACATATAAAATTTCGTGACGGTCCAATGGTTCAATCGAAAGTTATGACCTTCTGAATACTGCTGCGCACACAAAAACGTCCAGAAAAACCCTAGACGGATTTTTCTTCTATTCACCATACACGAACACCTTGTTGGTCCTAGCATCACGAGCCACGAGGCTCTGATACCAATTGTGGAAACCTTGGTTTCCAGATCTTTGAAGCAACTAGGAATGCACCATGTTCATATGATTATACAATCAAAGCGGAATTAGAACATGACACATTAACAAGGTGTTTAGGCACGAATAACATGAATTAAAACACAATTGGATTGTTCATTATATTAATAACAAACAATAACTAGGTGTGTGTACATTGAATCCCACACCTAGTCGACACACACTTTAGGTTTACATTGTATATGAAAGTTATGAATAAACCTAATACCCTTGGTTCCTTTTATAGTGTAAGGATTAGGGTTTACAAGAGATGAATGAATAAACATGTGAATCTTCTATTTAAATAACTTTATACAGAATATATCCTGCATATATATCCAAATAGAAGCTTCTAAAGGCTTCTTGTCTATGTTTTGTCAATGCTTGAATTGCATGTGACAATGCTTGAATTGCTCTTGACAATGCTTGCTTCCATGAACGCCTAATTTGTACATGTCAACGCCTGGAATACTCTTGTCAACGCTTAGACAATTACCTTCATGTTTTCTTCGTTTTTGAGTTTCTGCCACAACAACTTTTTGACCCAACAACATCTTCAATCTTGGTCGTTAAATATTCATCTCTCATTCTCTTTCTTGATCATACGGATGGAAATCTTCCTTGTGCCACGGATCGCCAGGTTGTCAAGAGGTTGTGCTTCTTGTGCTTCTTCCAAGATGACGTGGCTTTGGATGATTGGTAATTTGGTGTTGATGTGTTGTCACACCCAATCACAGAAGAGAAAAAGGGCACGTCACTTGTACTCTTCCATCTTCTTCTTCCCGAAATTGTTGGGAATTAATTTCCCAATCGTGTGCTTCACGCGCTTGAATAATGAAACCCCTAAATTGATATTTAGATCTAGGGTTAAAAAGGGGGTGGATGGTTATTTTTGGGTGAGGGTGAAAGATGAGGGACGGTGTACATTGGGATATCGAAAAGTAAGTTATTGGTGTGTGAATGTGTGTGAGTGAATGGTTAAGTAAATAAACGTTGACTAATCAATCAAAACATTTATAACTTTTCATTGTAACCGGTTATAACACTGATGGGTAAATAAAGGCCCAAGTATACTCATCACGATTCTTAGTAACATGCCAAGTTAATGGGCTTTAGGCCTATTTATCAATCCGTCTCATAAATTGCTAAGCAAATGGGCTTTGTTATGGGCATTTGGTGAAAAAGTAGTTACTTTGCTCTTGTTAATGGGCTTTTGGGCCCATTAATCCAAATGTGGGACCCACAAGTCTAATTAACTTCATTCAAGATTAAATCCACTAAAACGAACTCGATTTTGTTTTTCTTGATCTTTTCTTCAAACTCGTGTCGATTTTGCCGGTTTTCGTGATGTTTGGTACACTTTTGGTTCTTTGACTTTGTCTTTGTCTCTTTCTTTGACTTTTCTTTAACAATTGACCGTGAAATCCCGTGTTTTCTTTCCTTTTGATCTTTTATACCTATTTCACACAAAAACACAAAACCACGCCTAATTCCGACTTTTACGATATTAAACACATGATTAGGTCTTGTTTTTCCTTGATTTTAGTGGTAAAAGGATAAGTTTTTACACAATTATTAAAAGTTCTGACTGTTGCCATTGTGGGGCTTTTAGTTGGTGCTAGAGTTGTTCCTGATGGCTAGAACATAGGTATTGCCCTGTCCGGGTCTTCGGCATTCAGCAGTAGAGAAATGATGGAAATTGCACTTGGTGCACTTCGGCTTGTTGCCTGCATATGGTGGTGGTGCTGAGGAAACAACACTACAGATCTGGCCCAAGTTTTGCTTCTTTGGTGACTGGGCCTGATGGTAAACGCGGTAGTTCTCCCTAACTTTTCTCTTGTATACAGAATCAGGAAGTCCATTGACGTACTTTTCTATCTTGTCCTTCACGTCCGGGAACATCCGATTACACATCAAACTTATCTCCTGAAGTCTCTGGTTATAACTCGTGATGTCATGATTTGAGCATTTGAGGTTCCACAAGTCAATCTCTATTTTCTTGATTTCACCCCGAGGACAGTATTTTATGGTAAGTGTTTCCTAAAATGCATTCCAGGTCATCCCATAGGCTTCATCATGCCAAAGGGTAGAAACTAGGGAGTTCCACCAGGTGAGAGCATGTTCCAAGAGGGTACAGGTGGCAAATTTTTTACCTTGTTCTCCCCGGTGCAATCACTAATGCGGAATACTGTCTCGGTCCTCTTGAACCATTGCATGAGTCCTACTACCCCTTCCTTGCCCTTGAACTAACTGGACTTGCATTTCAGAAAGTCGGGATAGGTACATCCTCTGGCAGTTCGATCTCTGGCATTCGAGTTTTGATTGTCGCCCTGGTTTCCGCTGGGGTGTGTTTCCCTGGCGGCTAGGGCATCAGCAATGCCTTGACCGATAAGCACTCTAAGTTGTGCTTCTGAAATAGTCTCTGAAGGAGTAGCGTCAGGGTTCTGTCGAGTGACTCTTTGTGCCATTGTTCTATCATACACAAAGATAAGATTCATTAGTTGGTAAGTAGGATTATTATATTAAGCTGCATAAAAATGGGTATGCATAGAATTCACAACAAATTAGATAACCTCTCAAGATTTCACAATAATATAAATTCAAACAAACAAGTAGAGGATAATATATCAGTACTGGTGAACATCAGTATACTACAAATACAACAAATCTAAGACAGAGATATAAGCATCCTGTCTGAGATAGTGGTACATATGTTTGTAGTACAACAAAAGATAACCTACTTACTATGGTTAGGTGCTACGGTACAGATACAACTGAAATGAAAATACAAGTACAAAAGACCCAAATCATGTGAGCTGTGATGCAACTCAATGCTTGTCATGATGTATAAAGAAATCTAGCCTACACTAGTATGGCTAATAAGTGTGAAAACACTTATCCTTTTACCACTTATTTCAAATAATAACTAGACCAAAACGTGTATTTTATGTCGTAAAAGTCAGAATTATGCGTGGTTTGTGTTTTTATTGTGTTTTAGAACCAAAAGAAGAAAAAGGAAGAAAACACGAGCTTTCACGGGCTTTTATCGAAGAAAACGAGAAAAGACGAAGTCAAAAGATCAAGAGTGCAAAAAGAACGGAATTCAAAGGCCTATTCTGAAGATTTATCAAAGAAAAAGTCTAAAGACGGAAGTTTAATGTAGTCGAAGAACTCAAGTCTAAATAAGTGAAGAATTTATAAGACGAATTTAAGTAATCCCGACACGACGTCGAGAAAAGTCGAAGAACTCAAAAGACGAAGAGCCGAGAAGAAAGAAAGAGGAGGCAACACATGCACCTCCCCATTTCCCTATAAATACACTCCTAAACACATTAGGAGGGGAGTTAGCTAGTTTAATTTTCAATTTTTCCTTTCCAGTTTTTAGAGAGAGAAAGTTTTAACTTTCTCTCACTAAGTTTTCATCTTTTCTTCATTTTTATCTTTCAAGTTTAAGCTTTTAATCAACCTTGTATTTGGATTTCATTAATCACAAGTTCAAGTTAAGCTTTTTTTTCATTAATCTCTTTCTACATTTCTTGATTTTGTTTTACCTTTGATCCGAAATACATTTGATCCGTGATTGATTGTGATGTTTTCGTGATTAAAAAGTTGATCTTTTTATTCCTTCATAAGCTCTTATACGTTTAAGCTATAAGCTTTAGTGCTTATTGGCTTATTTTGTTGCTATAGCTTATTTAGTCTTATTTAGTCTTTTGAAAGCTTGATTCATCAAGCTTGCTTAATCCGTGTTTTGAAAAGCTTTAAAGTTGTGCTCGTTTTTATTTTGTCAAGACTTAAATTAGTACTTATTCGTGTTGCTTATTTTGTCTTATTCATTTCTGCTTATTTGCTCTTTGATTTCCGTCTTATTATGCTTAAGGATTTTACCAGCTACGATCAAGTGAGTGTGATCGCATAAACTCCTAGGGTTTCTACTTGTGATCCATCACTTCGATCACCCAGTACGATCGCTTGTTACGATCACACTCCTTTATCCACACCACGATCACTTGTTGCGATTGTGGGTGTGATCCTAGAGTGCGATCCGTGGCTACGATCGCCTTGGGTGCGATCGCGTATTTCCATCGCATTGAGTGTGATCCCCTATACTACGATCTATGCTGCGATCGTGTGCTACGATCGTAGGCTTTGATTGAGTATGATCACTCTTTTCCATCACATTGACTGCGATCCATCTTATTATTTGGGTACGATCGCATTGCGATCTACTGCAGTTTTTGTTTTAATTTCCTTAGATTTCAAATTTAATCTTTCCCGCCTTTAGTCTTAGTTTATTTTTACTAAGTTTTCAAGTTTTCAGTCATTTACGTTTTAATTTAAAAATAGATAATCAACCAACCCATTTTATTTTTCCACCAAGAACGACTGAGTCGCACTTTCTACCGGTAATCAATTCGAAAAGACTTGGAAAAACTAACTTCCATATTTGGTGAAAGCCTAGTTATTAAATGGCGCCGCTGCTGGCTCTTTTCGTTAAGATTAAGGGTTTTTATTGAGAGACGCGTTGGATTTTGGGATCCGTTCACTTTTAAACGTTATTTTTCTTGCTTAAATTTTCAATAATCCAAAAAAAAAATATATATAAAATTTTCAAAAATACAAAAAAAATAGAAAAACATAAAAAACCAAAAATATTTCTTGTCTATTTTTCTTTTCCTTTTGTAGGTGTGCATGCGTACTCGTGCTCGTAAGAAGAAAGTAGCTCAAGCCGAAGTCATTACTCCACCTATTGTCACCATAGACAATCGACCAATGATTGAGCTTTTGCAATCGCACGTAGAGGGCAACACCGATGCTATTGTCATACCTGAAATTGGAGCCAACAATTTTGAGCTCAAATCCGGCTTCATTCAGATGGTCTCTGCTCAACACTTCTTGGGGCGTTCACTTGATGATCCTCATGACCATATAAAAAGGTTTCTTCAACTAACCAATACGGTTAAGTACAATGGAGTTTCACAATTCGCTTGTAACTTTTTCCTTTCTCCTTAGAGGGACAAGCCCGGAATTGGCTTAATAAGGAACCGCCACAAAGTATTCTTACATGGACAGATTTAGAGACCAAATTCATCAATTACTTTTTCCCACCCTCACGTACTACCGCTTTGCGTAATGAAATCTTACATTTGAACAAAAGTACGGTGAGACATTTAGTGAATCTTGGGACCATTTTAAGGAACTTTTAAGAAAGTGTCCACAACATGGTTTCACAAAAGTACATCAAATTAATACATTTTACAATGGTTTAAGCATGAATGACCAAGATTCACTAAATAGTGCCTCGAGGGGTAACATTTTGGTTAAGTCTTCTAATGCCGCATGGGATATTATTGAGAACAAGTCTATAGTGAAAACCAAGAGTGTTCGGACTAATGTGGCTAGTGCTAGCACTAATGAGACCGACAAGAGAATTGATAAGCTTACTACGCTTGTTGAAACACTTGCTCTCCAAACCGCTAATAACACCAAAGCTATCAAATCCCAAGTTAATGCTATGAGTCAATCATGTTATATATCCTGGGGATCTCACTCATACAGATTTTCCTTCGACTCACGACAATCCGGAAAATGTGTATGCCGCCAACGGTAACTTTTCTACAGGAGGATATCAAGCACGTTTTCAAGGTGACCGCAATTTGCTCAGCTATCGCCCAAACAACTTTCTTTCACCACCCGGTTTTCCCCCACAAAACCCAAACAACCTCAATCGCAATAATCAAAACCAAGCTCGTGCTCCAAATCAATATCAAACCTAAAGAACCCCATATCCACCTCAAAGAAACAACCAAGTTTACCAACAACCCGCTTATCAACTACCTGCCTACCATGCTTTTCCTCCCAACCAACACTTTGCATTACACCAAGACGTTGAAACTTACATGAGGACTAATGATGTGATAGTGCAAAATCTTCAGCGGCTGATATGGTGAAACAAGGGAATGATCTTCGAGCCGATATGTGAAACACTTTGGCAAGTAAAACGAATGACTTAAGAAACATGATGGCTAGTTTCTTCCTAAGTAATCAAGCCTCTGGTTCGGGTTCTCTTCCGAGTAACACCGTTGCTAATCCAAGAGGGGAGATGAAAGCAATCACCACTCGCAGTGGAAAATGTTTAAAGGAACCCGAGCTTCCTACACCTACACCGGTGATTGTAACAAAGGAAAACGAGTCTACTTCTCCAATTCCTCCACCGTCTACTTCTCCAATTCCTCCACCTTTTATTTCTCAAATTCCACCACCTTCTACTTCTTCCCCTCCACCACCCAAGGATGTGAGTGAGAATTCCATTCCAAAGCCTTCATCTCAACCCAATATACCTTATCCCTCAAGGTTGCGGAAAGAGAAATTGAAGAACAAGGATGATATTCAGGTTTCTAACTTTCTCAAAATGTTTAAACAACTGAATTTCAATATCTCCTTTGTTGAGGCTCTCGCTCACATGCCCAAATATGCTAAAATGTTTAAAGATCTTCTCAGTGACAAGGAGAAACTCCTAGATATCGCTCAGACCCAACTTAATGAGAATTTCTCTGCAGTGCTCTTAAGGAAATTACCCACCAAACTTGGTGATCCGGGTCATTTCTTGATTCCTTGGAACTTCCCCTGGGTAGAGAATTGTATGGCCCTAGCCGATCTAGGTGCTAGTATAAACTTAATGCCTTTAAGCGTTTGGAAAACATTGTCTCTACCCGAGCTAGTCCCCACACGAATGACTTTGTAATTAGCTAACTGTACGGTTGCTTATCCGGTGGGGATAGCCGAAGACGTCTTCGTCAGCGTCGACAAATTCACCTTTCCGGCGGATTTTGTTGTCGTTGACTACGAGATGGATCCCCGTCTTCCATTAATCGTTAGACGTCCATTCTTGAGGACCGGTCGCACTCTCATTGATGTAGCCGCATGAGAATTAATCATGGGAGTTGGTGGCGATAAAATCGTCTTCAACATGGGTAAACTTTCTAAGAAGCCTTCTGAAAACGAGAATGTTAATTTCATTGACGTTCTTGATGAGGCTTGTGAAGAACATTTCAAAGACGCTTGTAAAGGTGGTTCTTCTTCTCTTCCCATTGTTGAGACCGTTGCCTCTATTGCTCAATCACTAACTCCATTTGGAGAAAGTGATTTCATTTTGAAAGAATTTGAAGCAACTTTGGGAGATGTGAACTTGCAATATGACGATTCTCCCTCCAATTGGGATGATAACATTCGTACCATTGAGAAACTTCTCAATGAGGACCATATTTCTCCACCATCTCCTAAGGATATCTCTATCGATGAACCGAATTTGACTACGCCTTCCATCGAAAATCCTTCGGATTTAGAGCTTAAGGATTTACTGTCTCATCTCGAGTACGTTTTCCATTAAGACAACAAGAAGTCACCCGTCATCATCGCAAAGGACTTGAAAGAGGAAGAAAAATCTCGACTTATCGCCGTGCTAAAAAATCACAAGAAAGCGATTGCTTTGAAAATCTCCGATATTCGTGGAATTGATCCTCACTTTTGCACACATAAATTTCTCATGGAGGACGACTATAAACCCACTATTCAAAGCCAAAGAAGGGTGAATCCTAAGATACATGACGTTATCAAAAAATAGGTTATCAAACATCTTGATACGGGAATGATCTACCCTATCTCGGATTCACCATGGGTTAGTCGGGTCCATTGTGTGCCTAAGAAAGGCGGAATCACCGTTGTGCCCAATGAAATCAAAGAATTGATTCCTACTCGTCTTGTTACAGGGTGGAAAGTTTGTATAGACTATCGCAAACTCAATGATGCTACGTGAAAGGATCATTTTCCCTTTCCTTTCATGGACCAAATGCTTGAACGTCTAGCGGGTAATGACTATTACTGCTTTTTAGACGGTTTCTCCGGGTGTTTTCAAATTCTCATCGATCCCAAAAACCAAGAGAAAACCACATTCACTTGTCCTTATGGAACATTTGCTTACAAAAGAATGCCTTTCGGCTTATGCAATGCTCCTGGGACATTCCAAAGGTGTATGATGGCTATCTTCTATGACATGGTTGAAGAAACTATGGAAGTCTTCATGGACGATTTCTCGGTCTATGGTGATTCTTTCTCTACTTGCCTTGCCAATTTGGAACACATGCTTAAGCGGTGTGAAGACACTCACCTTGTTCTTAATTGGGAAAAATGCCATTTCATGGTAAAAGAAGGCATTGTGCTTGGACATAAAATCTCCAAAGCCGGTCTTGAAGTGGACCGTGCTAAAGTAGATGTCATAGCCAAATTACCTCCACCTTCAACCGTGAAGGGTGTGAGAAGTTTCCTTGGTCATGCGGGCTTCTATCATCGATTCATTCAAGATTTTTCAAAAATCGCTCGCCCGATGAACCACCTCTTGGAAAAAGATACTCCCTTCATCTTTTCTGAAGAGTGTCTTAAATCTTTCAATCTTCTTAAGGATAAGCTAACTAAGGCACCGGTCTTGGTTACCCCTAATTGGGAGCTACCTTTTGAGTTGATGTGTGATGCTAGCGACTTTGCTATTGGAGCGGTTTTGGACCAAAGAGTGAACAAACACTTCCAACCAATCCATTACGCTAGCAAGACTATGACGGGGGCTCATTTGCATTATACCACTACCGAAAAAGAGCTTTTAGCGGTAGTGTATGCTTTTGAAAAATTCCGCCCCTATCTTGTCCTTTCCGACACCATCGTGTATACCGATCATTCCGCGTTGAAGTAATTGTTGACTAAGCAAGATTCTAAGCCAAGACTTCTTCGTTGGGTTTTGCTCCTTCAAGAATTCAACATTGAAATTCGTGACAAGAAGGGAGCCGAAAACCTAGCCGCGGATCATCTAAGTAGACTTGAGGATCCTTATCAAGGGGGTCATCCAGACCAAGAGATCAATGACTCTTTCCTCCTTGAGGCCTTAATGTCTATCAATCCAAATCTTGATGATACCCCGTGGTTTGCGGACATTGCAAACTACTTAGCGGGTGGAATTCTCAAGGAAGGGTTAACGTCCCAACAAAAGAAAAAGTTCTTTAAATATACTCAACATTATTTCTGGGACGACCCTTACCTTTTCAAACAATGTGCGGATCTTGTCATTCGTCGATGTGTTGATGGACCGGCAGCGGTACAATTTCTTGACGCTTGCCATAAAGGACCCACTGGTGGTCACTTTGGTCCCAATTACACAGCGAAGAAAGTATTCGACTCTGGATTCTATTGGCCCACCATTTACCGTGACGCTCACGGAATGGTTAAACATTGTGATGCTTGCCAAAGACAAGGCAAAATCACACATAAAGATGAGATGCCTCAAAATTTCATACAAAAATGTGAAATCTTTGATGTATGGGGCATCGACTTTATGGGGCCATTTCCATCATCTAAAGGGAACAAGTACATCCTCGTAGCCGTTGACTACGTTTCTAAATGGGTTGAAGCTAAGTCTCTCCCTACGAACGATGCGAGGGTGGTTGTGAACTTTTTGAAGCAGCTTTTTGCTCGATTTGGTGTTCCTCGTGCTATCATCAGTGACCGCGGGACTCATTTTTGCAAAGATCAATTTGCTCGAGTCATGGCTAAGTATGGTGTCAATCATCGTCTTTCCACCGCTTATCATCCCCAAACAAATGGTCAAGCCGAGATATCTAACCGCGGATTGAAACGGATTTTGGAGTGTACTGTGGGAGAGCATCGTGCCTCGTGGGCCGATAAGTTAGATGATGCTTTGTGGGCTTTCCGTACCGCTTATAAGACCCCGGTTTGTTGTACACCTTATCGTCTTGTGTACGGGAAGGCATTCCACCTCCCTATCGAGCAGTATCATAAGGCATACTGGGCCTTGAAGTGGGCTAACTTCGACATCAACAAAGCCGGCGATCTTCGGAATATTCAACTCAATGACCTAAATGAACTAAGGAATGAAGCTTATGAGAACTCGTTGATCTACAAGGAGAAGACCAAGATCATCCATGATGCAAGGATTAAGAACCGAGAGTTCCACGTTGGTGATCAAGTTCTACTCTTTAACTCTCGGTTGAAGATCTTCTCGGGAAAGCTGAAGAGCCGCTGGTCTGGTCCATTCACCGTCGCCAAAGTCTTCCCATATGGCACCATTGAGCTTTCTCAGCAAAATGGGCCTAATTTTAAGGAGAATGGCCAGCGCGTGAAGTTGTACTTTTGTGAGGAGATCTCTCATGAGATGATTCCATCCCTCACCATGTTTCCCTTGAATTAAGTTCTTGGTCGAGTCAGGCTTGTGACTCGGTGAACAAAAACAAGCGCTTCTCGGGAGGAAACCTGTTGATCTATCCTTTACCGTCTTCATAATAAGTGTAGGGGGAGCCCCGTATGTGTTTGTTGTCTTGTTTCTTCTTCTGCGCAGGGATTAAAGCTTCAAAGATCCATTCTCGATGACTTTTGACGAACTGTGATCTCGTGTACCCGTCTTCCTGGTTTTATCCTAAACTATCGTGATTCAATATTTCATATCTTTTATGTTCACATTGAAATCACTTTAGTTGTCCTTTCCTTAGCAAGATTTAAACAAAGTGCACAATGTCATAAGTGTAGGGGAGTTTACTCCCACATGCTTAAACATTTAGGACAATGTTTATATCAAGTGTAGGGGGGACTTCTATCGAAGTAAGTGGGCTTTTCCATGAATTTGTCCTCATTTAAACCGGAAAATTTAATTTTTCGACATTTTTCAAAATTTTTAATCTATTTTGGCATAGTTGTATAGTAGTATTTTTCTTTTTTATTGTTATTTTCTTTCTTTGCTAAAATATAATTTTTTAATAAAGTGGTTTTTAAATTTTCAAGTCGTGAATGTTTTGACTCAACCCGAGTTTACTTATCTAAGTTTACTCTAGCTAGTATCCTTAACGTGTTTAAGTCAAGTTTTGCTAGGCTTTTATATAGGAAAAATTAAAACGCGAAAGTCTTAACTCTCACGGGTTAAGAACAAGAACTTTTCGCAAGTTCCTATAATTGATCCTAGAGAGTTGTTTATCAAGGGAACTTTAAAACACGAATTCTAAACTTGAAGAAGTCTAAGAGTTTGCAAGATCCTATAGATGACTCGAAGACCCAAAACTTTGATTTAATTGGCTAAGCATCCACGAGTTGGAGAACGAGAGATGATAGAGTAAATTATAAGTTTGGTATTCTTTCGTGAATCTATGTGAGTTGATTATAAGCCTATTCTCCCATCGCTTGCTAATAAATTTATCTGCAATAAATAAGGTTGTACGATTTGAAAAGTTACTTAGCTTCTAGCCCAAGATTGTTTAAAAGTTGCTCGGTATTAATTAGAGTTCATAGCCAAGGCATAACTTATTGAAGCAGGATGCGAAGATTGGCGAGTCCGAAAAGGCCCTAACAAGGCATGAGGGCTACATTTTGTTGCTAAAGATCGAAAGGTGATGTGAAGAATCATTTATCGAAAATCAATATGAAGGATCGAGACACACGACGAAAAGCAAAAACTCCCCAAAAGATCATGGAGAAGTCTATCCAAAGGCCCTAACAAGGTATGAGGATAAATAGATCCAAGTCCTAAAAGGAGGCGGATCGTTGTATATCATAATCCAAAATAAAGATTGGAGGAAAAATGAAGAAGTCGTGGTCTAAATATGAAGAATCTCTCAAAAACTTCAAGTGAATAAATTCCTATTATGAAGAGAAGACCATAATTTCAAGAACGTCTCTCAATATTTGAAGTATGAAGTCGCTGCCAAATATCGGTTCGAGAAAGGTCTTAAATCGTGAAGCGAGTTATGCCAAGATATGAACTTTAAGAGGTCCCGAGAAGCAGTTTTAAAAGATTTTGTCCTTTAGCTAACTATTGATTAAATCGTCCCACTTTATTTTCAGCCTAAATAACTATTGAAATAAGTCAAACAATGCATCCTCGTGATCATTCAAGACAAAAATAAAATATAAGAGATACACCTAGGAATAAGGGAGTCTAAGTAAATAGTTGGCCCACATGAATTCGTGTTAGTTTGCTAACTTATAATAACAATGATCTCGTTTTTAAGCTTGGTATGGGGAACGTTAAACTTGAGGATGATGAACGTTCATGGCAGCCAAAACTCCAATGTAAGTATTTGATTTCTTTACTTGTTTCTATCTTTTTATTCTCCTTAATGTTTAGTATTTAATAAAGGCCAACGTGGGTTATTTATGATGGAAAATGTAAACCGTGCTTTAAAATTAATGCATTGCATGAGGGCATTGCAATGGTCAAGTGTAGGGGATTTAATAAGTGTGAAAACACTTATCCTTTTACCACTTATTTCCAATAATAACTAGACCAAAACGTGTATTTTATGTCGTAAAAGTCGGAATTATGCGTGGTTTGTGTTTTTATTGTGTTTTAGGACCAACAGATGAAAAAGGAAGAAAACACGGGCTTTCACGGGCTTTTATCGAAGAAAACGAGAAAAGACGAAGTGAAAAGATCAAGAATGCAAAAAGAACGGAAGTCCAAGGCCTATTCTGAAGATTTATCGAAGAAAAAGTCTAAAGACGGAAGTTTAATGAAGTCGAAGAACTCAAGTCTAAATAAGTGAAGAATTTATAAGACGAGTTTAATTAATCCCGAGACGACGTTGAGAAAAGTCGAAGAACTCAAAAGACGAAGAGCCGAGAAGAAAGAAAGAGGAGGCAACACATGCACCTCCCCATTTCCCTATAAATACCCTCCTAAACATATTAGGAGGGGAGTTAGCTAGTTTAATTTTCAATTTTTGCTTTCTAGTTTTTAGAGAGAGAAAGTTTTAACTTTCTTTCACTAAGTTTTCATCTTTTCTTCATTTTTATCTTTCAAGTTTAAGCTTTTAATCATCCTTGTATTTGGATTTCATTGATCACAAGTTCAAGTTAAGCTTTTTGTTCATTAATCTCTTTCTACATTTCTTGATTTTGTTTTACCTTTGATCCGGAATACATTTGATCCGTGATTGATTGTGATGTTTTCGTGATTAAAAAGTTGATCTTTTTATTCCTTCATAAACTCTTATACGTTTAAGCTATAAGCTTTAGTGCTTATTGGCTTATTTCGTTGCTATAGCTTATTTAGTCTTATTTAGTATTTTGAAAGTTTGATTCATCAAGCTTGCTTAATCCGTGTTTTGAAAAGCTTTAAAGTTGTGCTCGTTTTTATTTTGTCAAGACTTAAATTAGTGCTTATTCGTCTTGCTTATTTTGGCTTATTCATTACTGCTTATTTGCTCTTTGATTTCCGTCTTATTATGCTTAAGGATTTTACCAGCTACGATCAAGTGAGTGTGATCGCATAAACTCCTAGGGTTTCTACTTGCGATCCATCAGTTCGATCACCCAGTATGATGGCTTGTTGCGATCACACTCCTTTATCCACACCACGATCACTTATTGCGATCGTGGGTGCGATCCTAGAGTGCGATCCGTGGCTACGATCGCCTTGGGTGCGATTGCGTATTTCCATCGCATTGAGTGCGATCCCCTATACTACGATCTAGGCTGCGATCGTGTGCTACGATCGTAGGCTTTGATTGAGTACGATCACTCTCTTCCATCGCATTGACTCCGATCCATCTTATTATTTGGGTACGATCGCATTGCGATCTATTGTAGTTTTTGTTTTAATTTCCTTAGATTTCAAATTTAATCTTTCTCGCCTTTTGTCTTAGTTTATTTTTACTAAGTTTTCAAGTTTTCAATCATTTATGTTTTAATTTCCAAAAATTGCACGCTTCCCGAAATCTCCATTTTTACCAAGTATTTTTCTAGTAATTTTAGTTTAATTTTCAAAGCTTTAATTTTACTCAACGACATTTTAGTTTAAAAATAGATAATCAACCAACCCATTTTATTTTTCCACCAAGAACGACTGAGTCACACTTTCTACCGGTAATCAATTCGAAAAGACTTGGAACAACGAACTTTCATATTTGGTGAAAGCCTAGTTATTAATGGATGTCTGCATGTGCGGGTGGTCCAGCTGGTGGTGTGGGTGCACGGTCATCCTGCATGCGAATCATCGCTCTCCTGGTCTCTTGGGAGAATCTCGTGGTCTCGAGAAACTGGTGCTGACGTGCAGTATCGACACTCCGTAGATGATCTGTCTCAGCAATGAATCCCTGATGGCGAAGGTCTGCCAGGTCTATGACCGTCCGAAAAGTCTCCTCCTGAGTGAGGATAGCAGCCTGGGTCTCGTACGAGTGACCCTCCAGTGACGCTAGCCGGTAGCGGAGGTAAGGAGCCTCATCCAGCAACCAATGTATGGTCTCCTGGGTCATACCCAGAGAACTCTGTGTGGTGTGTCACTCACTGGCCACGGCCCAGTAGAGAGAACTATATCTCTCCTGAAGTAAGGCGCGACCCTGATGGTCCGCCTGCAGCAGGGCATGAATAAGGGCGGTGTCCTGCGCATGTCGGGCCATAAGTGAGTCGACCTGTGCTTGTAGAGCGCCAAGACTAGTCTGTCCAGCTCCCGAACCCTCTCCTACCCTGAAGGTCGAGTCAGGAATAGAATCACGCCTCCTCTTGCAAGGTGGCAGAGCACTGGTAGGGTAAGGGTGATGTGCAGAAGGTGGTGGTAATGGCGGTAAGGAAGGCACAACCTGGTCAATCTCCCTAGGAGGAGATACATGTACTACAAGCAGTGGTAAAGTAGGGGATACAGTAGGTGGTGATGGGGTAGGTGAATCTGAAAGTATGATGACTCCGTCTGGCTGGTCATCTCTGGACTCAATGTCAGATACGGGTCTAGCGAATACTGATGTCGGTGATAATGGAGCGGTGGTAGGAGCCATGAGCTCCTCGAAGGTAGTCACAACAGTAGGTGGCGTCATGATATCTGAAAATAGCATTTCAAAGTTGAGTATATTTTTAGCTTACACAACTCAAAAAGTTTTAAAGTACATATGCGATGCGGTTTATGTCTTTTAACTACGTTAGTTAAAAGTATGAGTAGATACTTAGGTGATTTATTAACTCGAATGATATAAATCAGTGTGAAGTTAGTTCACATAATGCTTATGCTCTAAGTGCTATATGCCTAACTTATAAAGGTTCCCCAAAAATCAACATTCTATTTATTTTATTGATTTTTGAAAGTTCGGTTATAGTCTAGTTTAAAATTATTATTTTTATTATATTTTAAAATTTTTATTATTGATCTGGTTCTCTATAACTATGCGCTCTAATACCATTTATGTAACACCCCAAGTTGGTCAAATGCAGCGGAATAGTACGTGGGGTGTTACTTGGGTGGATCGATAACACACATCATATAGAGTAATGATCAAAAAAGTCATTTAATACAAATTACATGAATTATTGTACACACATAGTATCTTGTTTGTAAAACCACATTTATTATAAAACTGAAGTAAATATCCCAGCCCAATGGTAGACATGATGCTCCCTAAAATGCTGGAATCCAATGCATGAACCTGCTTTATTTTCCTGAGAAAACATATAGAGTAAAATGTGGGGGTCAACACGAAGTTGGTGAATTCACAGGTTTAGTTAAATAATAAGTTAATAATATGCCAAACATCACGATCATGGTAAGACAATCACAGTCCAATACCATAGTAATTCCTATTGCCCTGTAATAGAAGCTAGACAAAAAGTTGCTCAGTACGCCCATTTGGATCTGTCCTGATGTTGTTCCCTCAGTCCGACAATGATATAAACCTGTTGCTTGGCCTAAGCGTTTCGTGATAGCAAGTCACACAGGTCGGGTGTTGTCAATACCCGAATAGATCTATTCATACATTTCGCGCTACACTATAAACTATTACAGTCCACGGGTATGGGGCAAACAATAGGCAATAAGTTGTTGTTGTCATCAGTGCATGATTTGCATATTTAAAATATATATAGTTTTTGTATGTTTTCTCTCCCAGTTATAAAACAGTAAAGATGGGGCCATGAACTCACCTTAGTGATAGTGGTGTGAGGATGATGTCACTGAATAAACTAGCACAGGATGATCACGAACTAGAGTAATTACCTAAGTAACTTTAAGTGCCTTAGTAAATGCATAATTAACAATGCATGATGGATGTATGATTGAAAAATGCATGATCACTTAATAAGCTTTTACGACCGTTTAACTGTTTACACTTATAGTGAATGGTAAATATATATATATTTTTAGTTTCTAAAAATATATACATATAAAGTGTTTATTAAAATGGATAATAAATTAAATAACTATGTTTTACATTATTTAATTTATTGTAAGAAAATAGATACAACTTACTTTTCTTAAGGCTCCAAAATATAGTTAACGGGATTTGCCAGTTTATAAGGTTTCGTGAATAAATTTAATAATTATCCAAACGGCTAGGTTAATTTTTTAATAAAATAATTTATTAATATTTTTAATTAACTTAAATTATACTTGAGTCCTTGTTAGTATAACAGTTTACCAAAATACCATGTATGGTTTCGTTCGTTAAGTATATTGCGTCGTTAGTCCTTGTCCGTTTAGTCTATTTACAAAAACGCCCCTAGGGCTTACAAAACTTTGGGGAAATGACCAAACACCCCCCCTAAGTATCGGAAATTAAATAAGTTAGGGTTAGGGTTTATTTTAGTTTGCCAAAGTGACACAAATGGTCCTTAAAGTTTTGGATTGTTTAAAAGAAATATTAGGGCTTGTAATAGTTTCCCAAAGTGACACTTTTGGTCCCTCATGTCTCGGCATATTTAAATATTAAACTAGGGTTTCCAATATGTTTCTAAAAGTGGCAAAAATGGCCCTTAGGGTCTCGAAATATTTAAAAAGTTAGGCTAGGGCTTGTAACAAGTTTCATAAATGGCAAAAATGACCCCTTGAGGTCTCGGATTATTTATTAAGGCAACTAGGGCTTATATTAAGTTTAAATATTTACAATAATGGCCCTTGTGGTTTCATTTGACTCAGGGTTTGAAACAAACGCACCCTATACTTTGGAAAATGACATATTCGACCCTTGTACTTTTATAAAGGCACGAAATTATTAATACATGTTTTATTAAGTTACCAAATCAACCATTACTTTCACCACTTGTCAAAATAGGCACGAAAAGCCTCCCTAATTAGGATTTTGGCTTGACCGACCCATTTGGGTCTCGACTTGGGTAGAATGGTCCTATTGGGCTTGTTTATATTTAACTAATAATTATCAAGTAGGCTAGTACCTATATTTTCCTTATGGGCTTATACCTTATTATTTCTAAGTCCAAATTTAAGATATGGGCTTATTTGGATTCGGCTTATTTTAGGCTTATGAGGGCTTATATAACTTGGCTTATTTTAACATTTCAAGGGCTTAAATAAGATAGCTTAAATATAATTAAGTCTCGGCTTTTATAGATTTTTAGGGTTTACAAGCCTAGCTTATATAGGGTTTTAAGTTTCGGATTATATAAGTTTTTAGGGCTTAAATGACGTGGCTTATTTAAGTTATAGTTCTAGGCTTATATTAGGTCTTAGAAATCATATATCATGGCTTATATAAACTTTTAGGTCTCGACTTATATTTGTTTTATGGGCTTAAATATCTAACTTATATATGACTAGGCTTTTATGACTTATGGGCTTCTATAAGCTTAAATGTTTCGGCTTATATTTATTTTTATACACTTTTGTGACATAGTGATTTACCTTAGGGCTTACACTAAGTTTTCATGCATAACCTTACAAGTTTTAGGGTTTTTAAGGCAAGATTACCTATAGACATCATATAAGCCGTGGGCTTATATGTTGTTTAGGGTTTGTTTTTAAGTTTTAAACGTATGCATGTACTCCTAACTCCATTTTTATAGCATGACATGCATGAGAAGTAAAATGAGTAATGAAAAGTTTAGAGAGGACTTATACTTACTTGTTTCAAGATAAACTTGGTGATGCGAATGGTTTAAGAGTTCTAGACGTCGGGTTCCTCTAGGATGATCTTGGACTTGACTTAAATGCTAAATATCTTGGATGATATGCACTAAATGCTTGGAGAAGACTAAGAGTAAATGCTAGGAGTCGTCTAGGTGTTTTTTTAAGTGTATATGCAAATGTTTTGTGTAGTGAGGGATGTGTGAGTTTCTAAAGTTGATAAATATCACAAATGAGATTGAGAGGAGTGGCTTGGGGCTTATACACGTCCAAGTGAGAGGTAATAAGCTAGATTTGGGAATTTTGGGAGTGTACCTTGTAAGTACATGTTTTAATGACAAAATATGTACATATGACCCCTACATACTCTTTTGCCGTCGCATGATATACTTCCAAGGGAACATGTAAGAGTTGCATAGTATTTTAATAAATGGAATGCTTGTACAAGTGAAAGGGTTGTGTGGATGTGTGTTATCACACGTCTTAGGTCCAAAGAGGGGTGCTAGGTGGCTTTTTTTTGATCGAAGTATAGTAAACCTAGTACATTCCTTAAATGCTAATGTTGTATGGTGCCATGGTTTTATATACAAACCGACGGTTTTGGCTAGTCAAGGAAGGAAAGATATGTTTTCTATAGTATAAGACTTAAATGAAATAAGCTGTACAAGTCTAAAAGTCAAAAGTGTAAATGGTAAATGTTTTTGGTATTTAAATGTTATGTTTATGTATGTATTCGGCTATAAATGAGTCTAGGGTATTTTTATGTTTAATCTGAAAGTATAGTCACTAAGTGTGTACAATTGATTCATGTAATTTGTATTAAATGACTTTTATGATCATTGCTCTATATACTATGTGCTATCGATCCACCCAAGTAACACCCCAATTATTATTCCGCTACATTTGACCAACTTGGGGGTGTTACAAAAATGGTATCAGAGCGCATAGTTATAGAGAACCAGATCTATAATAAATTTTTTAAATATAATAAAAATTTTAAATTGGACTATAACTGATCTTTTAAGAATCAATAAAATTAAAAAAAAGTTGATTTTTGGGGAACCCTTATAAGTTAGGCATATAGTACATAGAGCATACACATTATGTGAACTAGTTTCACACCGATTTATAACCTTTGGGTCAGTAAATCACCTAAGTATCTACCTATACTTTTAACAAGCATAGTTAAAAGACATAAATCACATCGCATATGCACTTTAAAAACTTTTTGAATTGTGTAAGCTAAAAACTTACTCAACTTTGAAATGCTATTTTCAGATGTCATGACGCCACCTACTATTGTGACTACCTTTGAGGAGCTCATGGCTCCTACCACCACTCTAGTATCACCGACGTCAGTATTTGCTGGACCCGCATCCGACACTGAGTCTAGAGATGACCAGCCAACCGGAGTCATCATACTTTCAGATTTGCCTACTCCATCACTGTAACACCCCCAAATTTTATACAATTCAATACAGCGAAAGACTCGTTGGTGTTACAGGATAACACATTACTCACATCATAGACAACACATAAAAATCGCGTCATTTAATAATAAAAGCATTTCCATTCATAAATATCAAAGTTACATAGGTCCTAAGTCATTGTATTTAATACAGGTTTTACAAAGCATTTAAATGGAAATAAGTATTTAGGTGCGGGTCATGAATTCTTGTTGTCTTCCCAAGAATTACCTTCAAGTACCTGAGACAAAACATGTTAAAAGAAAAGGTCAGCGAAAACGCCGAGTGAATTCATAGAGTCTTAATTATATCCATCAATATAACATCGGTATAAAATTATTACCAAAAATAATTTTGTACAAATCGTTGTAATAGGCCATAAAATAGCCAAAGTCATTTTATACAAATCCTTATCGAAAATCATAATATATGTATTTGCCTTAAAAATCATTATACGAGCCAATGTCGTAAAAACATCATACAATACGTTTTATAACGTTGTATAAAGTTAAATAAAAACCGTTATATGAATATGGTTATGTAAAACCAAAACACGAACATAATATCAATAATATGACCCCGTATTGCTAGTCAGGCAATATATTGTAATTTGGTGCGTATAGCAGTATTTCGTTAATTGGATTATTATAAGCCGCATGACATTGTTACCTTACTACAACAAACAACGGGTAGCTAACCCGATACTCAATTTGCCCATCTAAGTTAGCGTGTTGTCACAATAATCACGCTATGGAAATCTTCTCATACATAAATTCGCTTACCAATCAATGTGGCACGACGGGGATCAACCGTCAAGGCGTGAACTGGGGTGATCATCCCCAAATAGTACTATTATATGCATAAGCGTCTACCAAATCCCGGTAGTTCATAATTCATGCTAATGGGACTTTTAGTGACATAACCTAACTTTAATAATCCATTTCATTTCATCTATCGGGTCATATAATCATACATCGGGTCATACAATCATTCGGGTCCAAATCAATAAACAAACAATCGGGACAAATGGTGTCCTATTTTAGTAAAACTAACATGTTATCTCCCTTTCGGGTTTATAAAATATTTCATAAAAACATTTAAAAGAGTGCGAGGCTATGAACTCACGTTGATGTGGGAAGGCGGGTTATCGGCAATTCGGACGTACGGTACGTGCTTCAATCACGGAAACCTAGACAAATAATACTCGTCTTAGGCTCTTGTCCAATGACTTTATAAAAATAACAATTATGTATCCATATGATGATTATATATATATGATGATCAAGTGGGTTTGCATATTCTCATTTACTCATTTTAGTGTTATGTGTCGATAACTTTTATACTAGTTTACTAGTTTTACCTATTTACATATTTTAAGTCCAATAAACTTATTATAAGTTCTTTAACTTGTATTAATCCATTTTATTCTTGTATTATCAGTATTTACACTTTACATGTTGGGCCCAAATGGGTTAAGCCCAATAAATAAGTTTATAAGTGTTTTAGTCCATTTTGTTGTATTATTAGTCCAATAACGTTAACTTAGTCCGTTAATGTCCGTATGTTATATAGTTCGGGTTTTATCGGTTTTTACTTGTTATATATGTTTATATATCAGTATGTGAGTTTATAAAAGTTTACATTAGACGGGTCCAACCTTCTAAGTTTTATTTAACAAAAACGTCAATTTTACGGTAATAGCCGAAAAAGTCGTAAAAATCATGTTTATAGTTTTTATACTTATAAATCTTATTCAACTACCATTTTTATAAAGTGTCAATTTATTTAACCTTATACATATTTATATAAATGTATTATATGAGTTAGTGGGCTTTAATTCACATTTTATACTATTTTTATTTGAGTGCTTATATAATACTATTATACTTTAATTTCCAAAATCTGATTTTTATTTTCATGTTCACCAAAACTGCCATATCTAGAGTTCTATATGGAGATAGAAGCTCAAATCTTTATGACATAAACTACATGATATGTGCTCCATTTAACTCTCCTATAGCTACTGTTGAATCAGCCTCTAAGTATTTTCTAAAAATCGTCCAAAACAGTGAACTCAGATTTGTACTCTAAACTTGTTTTGATCATATCTCACTCATTATGATGATTCCATTGCATGGCCAACTCTCACATGTGTACAGGACATATTACTTACTGTATATTAATCTATTCAAGCCATTTTATCAGTTATTCACATAGTTCTTTACTATTTTATACAACCATCAATTTAAGCAAGATTTTATCCTTGTTTCTTATAGTTTTTCATCTTTTTAATCATATTTATCAACACCAAATCCCCACACAATACTTTTATCATCATATATTCATCATATACATATACAATAGGAAAGAAAATACATGATTACATAATCAAAATAAAAAGAGGATAGGAAGAAACAATCTCTATACCACCATTAGTGATGAAAAGATGAGTTTTGATGAACAAGGCTTGGATTTGATGGCAAGACTTGTGATAAACCAACACCACTTTAAGATCACCAAATCTTCATAAGCTTCTCATGGAAAATCAGCCCCAAGACACCAACAAAACTTATCCTTGGATGTTAAAACTTGCACCAATCTTCATCTTTTTGAATGGAGATTAACAAATGTTAATTATAAAAAATGTTTGTGGTTAAAACTGATCAAATGGGGGAGTTTATGGGTGGTTCTTGGACGAATTTTAGAGAGAGGAAGAGAGGAGTTGGTGGTTTGCATGTGTTGAATGAGTGAATGGTTTTGGCTAGATGGTTTTGTGGTTTGTTAGCTTGTTTATTAAGCTTGCAAGACATGTGTCTTGCAAGTTTATGTATAAAGTTGCCACAAGGCTTGTGTTGGCTAGTTATAGTGGGGGTGGGACAAGTGTCCCACTTGTCTCATCTCCACTAATTTACGGGTACTCCTCGATTCTAGTTTCCTCGATTTGCGTGCCCTCGGGTCGTTTTACGAAAAACGTTTTTATAAATTATGAATTAACGGCACAAAACGAATCTAATAAAAATTGTCTCATCAAAAACGGAGTTCGAAAACGTAAATACGTAATCCTAAGGTTTCCGGTTTAGTCGTAAAGGACGTTAAAATAAAATCGTAAGTCCTAATCTCTTCTCGTAAATTTGTGAGTTTAGGAACCAAGACAAATTTAAAATCTCAAAATAATATTCACGGACAAATTTATTTTCTGAAATGTCGGACTGTCACCAAAACGGTGTATGTAAACGTAAGCACGTAACATAAAATCCTCCGGTTTAGACGTAGTCGATGCTACTTCAAGACGTAAATCCAAATTACTTCCCGAAAATAAGTGAGTTCATAATATAACATTAAAATAATGTTTTTAAATAATATTTGAGAATAAAATATAAACCATAAATTGACGGATTGTCACAGCATTTACCCCTAAACAGGATCTTTGTCCTCAAAGATCATCTTATCTTACTACTCGCTTCTTATAGAGTTAAAGCCATGTGGGTATTTCCTCCACATTCGGTCTTTTCTCACAAGTTTAATCCATTACAATACGCGAGTTTCATCAAACATAACTACGGGAATAAGATCAGGCTTAATGTTGACTTACTTTCTCTATCCATGGTGTTCACGGGTTTTTGATGAATGCAACTTTTCGCCGATCTAAACTTTATCAAGAAGAATTCAGATTTTCACTTGATAGACATTTTATCAAGTTGGATATACGAAAAATAATTCACGCAGTCCTTGAAGTCCTAGGGTAAATCCAACTTATATGCCTTTCAAACCAATCTTTTTACATCTCAATGGTCCAATATAACGGTGACTTAATTCCCATGATCTTGAAGATCGTCTATTCATTTTTCCAAGGTGAATTTTTTGGCATAACTTCACTACCCATCTGGCACTTCAAGATCTACATTTCATATTCACATAACCTCCTACCCACTATCGGCAGTCAATAATCAGATCCTAATTTCAACAATCATTTCAGGTCTCGCGGGTCGAGTATTGTGTAAGGTTAGGTTCGCCATCATAGGGAACCTTAAACCTAAAAGACATGTCCAACTCACAATGGGTGTATGTTGGGTGTCTTCGATCTCGGTCCTAACACGATAATTATCAATAATAATCTCAAAGGAAAGCGATTATACGGTTTATTACCAAAGGTCAATCATTCAAACATAAAACAAGACTTCTAGTGTTTTGTATTGTTACTTTACCTCGTCCCTTCGATTTGGGGTGGTAAACAGTACTCTCATCAAGGTTCGTTCCCAATGACTTCTAAGCAAATCTAGAAATTCGATGCGAAGCGAGGATCTTGATAAAGATGTTCGATACAGGCACACTATGTTTACATAACTCCTTTAAATACAAAAGAGTCAATTTCTTCATCAAGAATTTATCATTAACTTGAATGATATTAGCAGATTTGGTCAGTCTGTCGACGATGACCCAAATCGAATCAAATTCAGATGATTACCTTTGCAATAGTTAGACGTCTACTAATGAATGAGGCGATGTCTGCCTTCATAATTTGCCATTAGTGCAACTTCTTCAGACAAAGATACTTTTAGCCAGAAATGACATAAATAGAATACTTATACTTACAAGATTCCAACATGACTACATCTCAAAATCCTCTATATTCAGGCAACCATAAGCGGCCTTTTATACATCTAACGCCATCGGCTTCTCAATTTTAATGGTTCATATTTGCCGCGAACCCCTTTTTATTATCTATATTATCCTTTTACAAGAATCGGCTATTCTTAAATTGCTCGCTAATTTAATTTGCACAATCAATACTAAGGGACACATCCTAATTGATTCTTTATTCTTTTTACATAATGCGTCGGTATCTAAATTCACCTCTCCTGATGATATATATATAACATGACCGTATTCATTCAAAATTTCTTTCTTCATATTTTCTAAGTTTTAGTTTCTTCCCAACTATCATTTTTATCCGTTTTACTCAATCCGACGTCTAAAGCGTCGATAATTATTACAACTAATTAAATAATATATATTCAATTTTTATGAAACATAAACATAAAGATTTTAAATTTCTTAGTCCGTCCAATTATATGAAAATGTTCAAAATAAAATTTTAATTTAATTAACACGATTTTTGTTGATTTATCGAAAATAATTAATAAGATTCGTAAATGTTCGAAAAATCTTTGTTTATATTTTGGTCAAAATTTTCTTAGTTTGAAAAGAAAAAATTATCATTTCAAATTTTAAGTCATGGTTTAAAGGTTTCCTTAATCCCTCTTAGGTTGTCTTGAGGTATACACAAACATTTACCCCTAAACAGGAGTTTAGTTAAATGATTTGTGAATAAGGGAATAATCCGTAAAAATCCTTTGTTAAAACATTTGTCAAAACATATTTGCATTTTCTTTTTGGTAAAACCCAAAGTCCTAAATGACTTCTAATTTTTGAAGAGTCAATATATATATATATATATATATATATATATATATATATATATATATATATATATATATATATATATATATATATATATATATATATATATATATATATATATATATATATATATATATATATATATATATATATATATATATATATATATATATATATATATATATATATATATATATATATATATATATATATATATATATATATATATATATATATATATATATATATATATATATATATATATATATATATCTTACCATCATTAATCAAACGGTCATTTTATGTAAAGGATTAAGCCTTAATTCACATGTTAAATATTCAAGGTACAAGTTTTCATTGTTCGGCCGAATTAGGGAAGTCTATAAATAATTATTAACTCTTTCTTATTCTTATAAACAAACAATCGGTCCTTAATGATCACAAGCATGAATTTATCAAATTACAGCCTACACCCGTGATTCACCAAATTTATGAATGCTACATGTGTATAATCAATCCAAACGACATCATGTGAAACTCATAATGTTCATTACAAGTTCTGGATGTAGTGATTGGAATAGATAATCTTTTTCGCGGACGCGAAGTTGATGATAACCTTGCCATGGATCGAATCTTTAAAACATACGCTAGAACCTTGTAAATGATCGAACAATTCTTCCATTTCCAGTCATGGATATCGTTTTCGATTGTCAATTTACTCAGTTCACAGTAATCTATAAATATAAGAAATAATAACACCATAGCTCTTCATGATGACGAGCTTGGTAGAATAAAATCTTCCTCCGAAAACTCTGTCAGTTGTATGGTAATTCTTTTAATTCAGATGGTGCTGACGTACAGTGCACATGCCACAGGTGCAGCACCGGGAATATAATCAATACCAATTTCAACTTGCCTTAATGGCGAAAGTCTAGGTAATTCACCAACAAATACTTCCTAAGGTTTCATATAACATAAACATATTTTAATATATTCATATTAGGTTCTTCTAGATTACAATATCTATAACTAGTTCATAACCATTCACGGAAAAATTTCAAGTCTAAATGCAGGATATGGTCATCCGTCAATAATTATTTAGATCACTTTTGATAATCAACATCTTATCTTTTAGGGGAATTCTACTCGAGTTCTCATCAATTAAAACAAGATCACTTTTGATAATCAACATCTTATCTTTCAGTTTTATTGCCGTCGATAAGATGTGAACTTCTCAAAAGACTAACAATAACTCATAATCCTTCACAATTTCAAGGATATCAAGAGACATAACTAACCTTAAAAAGAGTAAGGTCAACACATAATCTACGCGAGAGAATTTCAAATCAGATACAAACGAAAACATTTAACGAATATGCATATATCCCATGTTTTCATAATTTGAGTACGCATTTGAAAGCTCCTCGGATCGTTACCAAGGTCATTCAAATATGAAATCTAATCAAAAGAAATGATATGAACGTCGATACATCCAGTCGGGTATCAACACTCGATAATCAGATACTTTTCCTAAGAACCTCACTACGGGAGAATTGGACAAGAAAGAATTCTCAATTGTCAAATAAGACAAATTCCACAGATGAGTAAATTCGACTCAGAAGAATAAATAGTACAGTCACATATGTAGGTGTCCCTAATAATATGTCCCTATTTTCACTTCTTGCAGATCTCATAAAATTTTAATCTTTCACAATCTTGAAAGAAAATGTAGTGTTTATTCATTAGTTTTATGGTGACTACTAATCAGCCTTGCATGGTCGCTTCCAAATTGTATGTAGGCGCGCAACTATATACAATTTCAAGGTTAACGATGCAATACTCAGTTCGTCAAAATTTTATCATCATGTTTATAGTAAAAACATTTTCATGCTTAATTCTTAAATAAGAATCAAGAATAAATTTACAAAGATTTTCTTTGTTATGAAAACAATTAAGTTTTCCAAAGTGTTTCATAAACAACTTTATTTCGATAACGATTATTTTTAAGTCTCACTTTAAATAATCCATATGGTGATGAAAACCCAATTTTTCTCAAGGGATACTATTTTATATTTATAAAAATAATGCGTGATCTGCAAAAGAGTGATGAAAGCTTGTTCACCAAGAACTAATTACAATATGATAGGAAATGAGCTTTAGCCAAATAATCATGAGGTGCATGACCTCGATGGCACTCAAAAAGAATAATCCGCAACGTAACTCAATTCGAGATGAGTACTTGTTCAATGGTTGCATCACTAATGCGAACATTAGGAAGAAGCAAAAACAGATAGATAACATCGATACATGTAGGATTTAGCAATCAAAGGTAGTCTTTTCATTAATCACAAACAAGTCAAAATTGTATCATAACACATTACGTGTCACTATGTCATACAATTCAAAGAACTCATCCTACCAACTGATGTCTCAGTTAAGTTAGGGATTTTTAAAAGATACCACAATGAATACTAATCTACAAGAGTCATTAGGTGTTCCACATGTCCCAGGAGATCCATCGGTCCCAATTCAGAAGAAGATTTCTTCAATTTATTTCTTGGACACTGGGCATCCTCGTCATTGGACAATGGCCTAGGAACAACACTTAACACGAATCAACAATCAATTAAAACCTTATAATTCAATCACAGGGCTTAACGACTTCCTCTTAACAATTTCTTATTCCACACAAGTTAAATTTTACTTTATTCAAGTTTCAACCAATTTTATACTCAATTCGATATCCTACCTCATTCTCCAATACTTTCAATCTTATTCTTAGACCTTGAAAGGGCAATAAAAGTTCGATATGATCAACACTTAATTTCCAATCCTATAACTCCTTTATCAATAATTATCAAATGAGTCACTAGTATGAAATGACTTGATCACTCAACTAGACTTCTCGGAAAGGTACTAGTGGCATGAGGTTGTTGGGTAATGGTTCCAATGACAGTCTCAAGTGCAACATTCACCCTTTCAATTTCAATTTAAGAATTGGACGACAACGAATCAGATGACATCTTTCTAGGTGGTAACGTTTTGTCAAACTTCACTCTATAAGGAAAGATCGTCATGACATCGATATCAGTTTTAATCTCGCCAAGTCTTCTTTCAATTTCACAATCAACTAATATCTACATTTCTACGAATATCAACCATTTGTTGGGATCATAAATATCCACAACTTGGTTTAGATCTAGGATAGCTAGAATTCCTACGAGAATAGCTTCGATTAATTTACTAGGGGAGTTAGGGTTTCTTGTGACAATCTACGTCATATAAATACCTCGTATAAATATCAAAATAATCATCAAACAATCATGTAATAAAATTACATCATATATATATATATATATATATATAATCCAAGTTATATATATATTAAAATAACACTTCTCAGTCTGACCTTGTCGGTAACTCGGGAATTCTTCGGCACCGTTATAGTCAAAAGATTTTTAGACATTTTTAGAAAAATGTTTATAGTTAAATGATTTTGAAATGTTTTATTCAAAACCTTAGTTTTAAAAATCTTTCTTTCTTTATAACGAGAGCTCTGGTACCAAACTGTAACACCCCCAAATTTTATACAATTCAATACAGCGGAAGACTCGTTGGTGTTACGTGATAACACATTACTCACATCATAGACAACTCATAAAAATCGCGTCATTTAATAATAAAAGCATTTCCATTCATAAATATCAAAGTTACATAGGTCCCAAGTCATTGTATTTAATATAGGTTTTACAAAGCATTTGAATGGAAATAAGTATTTAGGTGCGGGCCACAAAGTCTTGTTGTCTTCCCGAGAATTACCTTCAAGTACCTGAGACAAAACATGTTAAAAGAAAAGGTCAGTGAAAACGCCGAGTGAATTCATAGAGTCTTAATTAAATCCATCAATATAACATCGGTATAAAATTATTACCAAAAATCATTTTGTACAAATCTTTGTAATAGGCCATAAAATAGCCAAAGTCATTTTATACAAATCCTTATCGAAAATCATAATATAGGCATTTGCGTTAAAAATCATTATACGAGCCAATGTCGTAAAAACATCATACAATATGTTTTATAACGTTGTATAAAGTTAAATAAAAACCGTTATATGAATATGGTTATGTAAAACCAAAACACGAACATAATATCAATAATATGACCCCGTATTGCTAGTCAGGCAATATATTGTAATTTGGTGCGTATAGCAGTATTTCGTTAATTGGATTATTATAAGCCGCATGACATTGTTACCTTACTACAACAAACAACAGGTAGCTAACCCGATACTCAATTTGCCCATCTAAGCTAGCGTGTCGTCACAATAATCACGCTATGGAAATCTTCTCATACATAAATTCGCTTACCAATCAATGTGGCACGACGGGGATCAACCGTCAAGGCGCGAACTGGGGTGATCGTCCCCAAATAGTATTATTATATGCATAAGCGTCTAACAAATCCCGGTACTTCATAATTCATGCTAATAGGAATTTTAGTGACATAACCTAACTTTAATAATCCATTTCATTTCATCTATCGGGTCATATAATCATAAATCGGGTCATAAAATCATTCGGGTCCAAATCAATAAACAAACAATCGGGACAAATGGTGTCCTATTTTAGTAAAACTAACATATTATCTCCCTCGCGAGTTTATAAAATATTTCATAAAAACATTTAAAAGAGTGCGAGGCTATGAACTCACGTTGATGTGGGAAGGCGGGTTATCGGCAATTCGGACGTACGGTACGTGCTTCAATCACGGAAACTAGACAAATAATACTCGTCTTAGACTCTTGTCCAATGACTTTATAAAAATAACAATTATGTATACATATGATGATTATATATATATGATGATCAAGTGGGTTTGCATATTCTCATTTACTCATTTTAGTGTTATGTGTCGATAACTTTTATACTAGTTTACTAGTTTTACCTATTTACATATTTTAAGTCCAATAAACTTATTATAAGTTCTTTAACTTGTATTAATCCATTTTATACTTGTATTATCAGTATTTACACTTTACATGTTGGGCCCAAATGGGTTAAGCCCAATAAATAAGTTTATAAGTGTTTTAGTCCATTTTGTTGTATTATTAGTCCAATAACGTTAACTTAGTCCGTTAATGTCCGTATGTTATATATTTCGGGTTTTATCGGTTTTTAATTGTTATATATGTTTATATATCAGTATATGAGTTTATAAAAGTTTACATTAGACGGGTCCAACCGTCTAAGTTTTATTTAACAAAAACGTCAATTTTACGGTAATAGCCGAAAAAGTCGTAAAAATCATGTTTATAGTTTTTATACTTATAAATCTTATTCAACTACCATTTTTATAAAGTGTCCATTTATTTAACCTTATACATATTTATATAAATATATTATATGAATTAGTGGGTTTTAATTCATATTTTATACTATTTTTATTTCAGTGCTTATATAATACTATTATACTTTAATTTCTAAAATCTGATTTTTATTTTCATGTTCACCAAAACTGCCATATCTAGAGTTCTATATGGAGATAGAAGCTCAAATTTTTATGACATAAACTACATGATATGTGCTCCATTTAACTCTCCTATAGATACTGTTGAATCAGCCTCTAAGTATTTTCTAAAAATCGTCAAAAACAGTGAACTCAGATTTGTACTCTAAACTTGTTTTGATCATATCTCACTCATTATAATGATTCCATTGCATGGCCAACTCTCACATGTGTACAAGACATATTACTTACTGTATATTAATCTATTCAAGCCATTTTATCAGTTCATCACATGGTTCTTTACTGTTTTATACAGCCATCAATTTAAGCAAGATTTTATCCTTGTTTCTTATAGTTTTTCATCTTTTTAATCATATTTATCAACACCAAATCCCCACACAATACTTTTATCATCATATATTCATCATATACATATACAATAGGAAAGAAAATACATGATTACATAATCAAAATAAAAAGACGATGGGAAGAAACAATCTCTATACCACCATTAGTGATGAAAAGATGAGTTTTGATGAACAAGGCTTGGATTTGATGGCAAGACTTGTGATAAACCAACACCACTTTAAGATCACCAAATCTTCATAAGCTTCTCATGGAAAATCAGCCCCAAGACACCAACAAAACTTCTCCTTGGATGTTAAAACTTGCACCAATCTTCATCTTTTTGAATGGAGATTAACATATGTTAATTATAACAAATGTTTGTGGTTAAAATTGATCAAATGGGGGAGTTTATGGGTGGTTCTTGGACGAATTTTAGAGAGAGGAAGAGAGGAGTTGGTGGTTTGCATGTGTTGAATGAGTGAATGGTTTTGGCTAGATGGTTTTGTGGTTTGTTAGCTTGTTTATTAAGCTTGCAAGACATGTGTCTTGCAAGTTTATGTATAAACTTGCCACAAGGCTTGTGTTGGCTAGTTATAGTGGGGGTGGGACAAGTGTCCCACTTGTCTCATCTCCACTAATTTACGGGTACTCCTCGATTCTAGTTTCCTTGATTTGCGTGCCCTCGGGTCGTTTTACGAAAAATGTTTTTATAAATTATGAATCAACGGCACAAAACGAATCTAATAAAAATTGTCTCATCAAAAACGGAGTTCGAAAACGTAAATACGTAATCCTAAGGTTTCCGGTTTAGTCGTAAAGGACGTTAAAATAAAATCGTAAGTCCTAATCTCTTCTCATAAATTTGTGAGTTTAGGAACCAACACAAATTTAAAATCTCAAAATAATATTCACGGACAAATTTATTTTCTGAAATGTCGGACTGTCACCAAAACGGTGTATGTAAACGTAAGCACGTAACGTAAAATCCTCCGGTTTAGACGTAGTCGATGCTAGTTCAAGACGTAAATCCAAATTACTTCTCGAAAATAAGTGAGTTCATAATATAACATTAAAATAATGTTTTTAAATAATATTTGAGAATAAAATATAAACCATAAATCGACGGATTGTCACAATCACCACCTATTGTAGCCCCTACTTCACCACTGCTTGTAGTACCTGCATCTCCTCCTAGGGAGATGGACCAGGTTGTGCCTTCTTTACCACCATTGCCACCACCTTCTGCACGTCACTCTTACCCCACCAGTACTCTGCCACCTCGCAAGAGGAGGCTTGATTTTGTTCCTGACTCGACCTTCGAGGTAGGAGAGGGATCAGGAGTTGGACAACCCAGTCTTGGCGCCCTACAGGCACAGGTCGACGCACTTGTGGCCCGACAGGCGTAGGACACCGCTCTCATTCATGCCCTATTGCAGGCGGACCAGCAGGGTCGCGCCTTGCTTCAGGAGAGGTATAGAACTCTCTACAGGGTTGTGGCTAGTGAGTCACACACCACGCAGAGTTCTTTGGGTATGACCCAGGGAACTATGAATTGGTTATTAGATGAGGTTGCTTACCTCCGCTATCGGTTAGCTGCACTAGAGGGTCACTCATACGAGACCCAGGCTGCTATCCTCATTCAGGAGGAGACTTTTTGGACATTCGTAGACCTGGTAGACCTTCGCCATCAGGGACTCACTACTGAGACAGACCACCTACGGAGTGTCGATGTGGAGCGTCAGCACCAGTTGCTAGAGACTATGAGATTCTCCAGTGAGACTAGGAGGGCGATGATTCGTATGCAGGATGATCGTGCACCCACACCACCAGCTGGACCACCTGCACCTGCAGACAGCCATACTAGTGTAGGCTAGATTTCATTGTACATCATGACAAGCATTGAGTTTCATCTCAGCTCGCATGATTTAGATCTTTTTTACTTGTATTTCCATTTCAGTTGTATCTGTATCGTAGCACCTAACCTTAGTAGGTAGGTTATATTTTGTAGTATTACAAACATTTGTACCACTATCTCAGACAGGATGGTTGTATATCTGTCTTAGATCGGTTGTATTGTAGTATATTGATGTTCACCAGTACTGATATATCATCCTTTACTTGTTTGTTTGAATTTATATTATTATGAAATCTTGACAGATTACCCAATTTTTTGTGAATTCTATGCATACCAATTTTTATGCAGCTTAATATAATAATCCTACTAACCAACTGATGAATCTCATCTTTGTGTATGATAGAACAATGACACAAAGGGTCACTCGACATAACAGTAACGTCGCTCCTTCAGCGACTGTTTCGGAAGCACAACTCAGAGTGCTTATCGGTCAAGGCATTGCTGATGCCCTAGCCGCCAGGGAAACACACCCCAGCGGAAACCAGGGCGACAATCAAAACTCGAATGCTAGAGATCGAATTGCTAGAGGATGTAACTATCCCGACTTCCTGAAATGCAAGCCCAGTTACTTCAAAGGCAAGAAAGGGGTAATAGGACTCATGAACTGGTTCGAAAGGAACGAGACAATATTCCGCATTAGTGATTGCACCGGGGAGAACAAGGTAAAATTTTCCACCTGTACTCTCTTGGAACATGCTCTCACCTGGTGGAACTCCCTAGTTGCTACCCTTGGACATGATGAAGCCTATGGGATGACCTGGAATGCATTTAAGGAAAGACTTACCACGAAATATTGTCCACGAGGCGAAATCAAGAAGTTAGAGATTGACTTGTGGAACCTCAAATGCTTGAATCATGACATCATGACTTACAACCATAGATTTAAGGAGCTAACTTTGATGTGTACTCGGATGTTCCCTGACGTAAAGGACAAGATAGAAAAGTATGTCAGTGGACTTCCGGATTCTGTGCACGACAGTGTACTCGCATCCCGACCTACTACAGTCGAGGGTACTATAGAATTTGCCATAGAGCTGATGAACAAACGGGGACGTGATCATGTGATTAGGCAGTCTGAGTATAAGATAAAGTTTGAGGAGAACTACCGTAGTTACAATCAGGCCCAACCACCAAAGAAGCAAAACTTGGGCCAGATCTGTAGTGTTGTTTCCTCAGCACCACCACCATATGTAGGCAACAAGCCAAAGTGCACCAAGTGCAATTTCCATCATTTCTCTACTTTTGAATGCCGAAAACCCGGACAGGGCAACGTTTATGTTCCAGCCATCAGGAACAACTCCAGCACCAACTACAAGCCCCGCAATGGCAACAGTCAGAACTTTCGTGGAAATGAACAGCAGGGAAACCGCCAGCACACTGACAGCGGTAACACAACCCGTAGGGAAATTCGTTGCTATGGTTGTGGAGAGATCGGACACATCAGCCATGATTGCCCAAAGCGAGCAGTTAGGAACGAGAGCAGAGGAGGAGCACCGTCTAGAGTCTATGTGATAGGAGACGACAAGACCCACCCAGAATCCAATGTGGTTATTGATACGTTCCTTCTAAACAATCGCTATACAAATATATTGTTTGATACGGGAGCAGATAGGAGTTTTATATCCACATAATTTAGTAGCTTACTAGACATCACACCTACACCGTTAAACGACTGTTATAGAGTCGAATTAGCAGACGGTAAGATCATTAAAACTAACACTATTTTAAGAGGTTGTACCTTAAACCTTCTAAATCATCCATTCGATATTTAGTTAATAACTGTAATTTTGGGTAGTTTCGACGTCATCATTGGAATGGACTGGTTAGCTAAATATCACGCGACCATTGGGTGCGACCAAAAGCTAGTCCGTATACCATGGGGAAAAGAAAATCTAATCGTTCGAGGAGAAGGAAACTCAGATAGAACTGACACCAGGCTGAGTGTTATCTCATGCACTAAATTCCAGAAGTACATACTAAAAGGATGCCCATCTTTTTAGCACATATTTCAAAAAACGACAGAGAAAAGGAACCAGAGAAGAAACAAATCAAGTACGTGCCAATTGTCCGTGATTATCCCGAAGTTTTCCCAGACGACTTACCTGGTTTGCCTCCGACTCGTCAAGTGGAATTCCAAATCGACTTGATACCAGGAGCTGCACCTATAGCTAAAGCACTATACCGATTAGCACGAACCGAGATGAAAGAACTCGCTGAACAACTTCAAGAACTGTCAAACAAAGGTTTTATCAGACCCAGTTCCTCACCTTGGGGAGCTCCAGTACTTTTTGTCAAAAAGAAAGACGAATATTTCCGAATGTGTATCGATTACAGAGAACTGAATAAGCTAACTATGAAAAATCGTTAACCACTACCAAGAATCGACGACTTATTTGATCAGTTACAAGGATCAAGTGTATACTCCAAGATCGACCTACGATCAGGATATCACCAGTTGAGGGTCAGAGAAGAAGACATACCGAAAACATCTTTCAGAACTCGTTACGGTCATTATGAATTTCAAGTCATGCCATTTGGTCTGACCAACGCTCCAGCCATATTCATGGACCTCATGAATCCATTGTGCAAAGCCTATCTAGATAAGTTCGTGATTGGGTTTATCGACGACATACTCATCTATTCCAAGAATGAGCAACAACACGGAGAACATCTTGCTCAAGTACTAAATTACTTAAGGAAGAGAAGTTGTACGCAAAATTCTCGAAGTGCGACTTTTGGATTCCTAAAGTTTACTTCCTCGGTCACGTGATCGATGACAATGGAATTCAAGTAGATCCCGCAAAAGTCGGATCCGTGAAGTATTGGACATCACCCACTTCACCAAAAGAGATTCGCCAATTTTTAGGCCTTGCCGGTTACTACCGGAGATTCATAGAGGGATTTTCTAAGATAGCTAAATCTATGACAAACTTACTCAGAAAGGCGTAAAGTTAGATTGGAGAGGAAAGGAAGAGACCGCATTCCAAACCATTAAGCAGAAATTGTGTAGTGCACCCATTTTAGCTTTACCAGAAGGCAACGTAGACTTCGTCGTCTACTGTGACGCCTCACACAAAGGCTTAGGAGCTGTCTTGATGCAGAGGCAGAAAGTGATTGCCTATGCTTCAAGATAATTGAAGAAACACGAGAAAAATTACTCTACCCATGATCTAGAACTTGGATCTGTAGTTTTTGCTTTGAAAATTTGGAGACACTACCTGTATGGAAAAAAGTGCACAGTGCATACTGATCACAAGAGTTTGCAACATATCCTAGACCAGAAGGAGCTAAACATGAGGCAATGTCATTGGATAGAATTGCTCAGTGACTACGACTGCGACATCAAATACCACCCAGGTAAAGCCAACATAGTTGGAGATGCATTAAGTCAAAATGGAACTGATCCTCCCATGAGAGTTCGAGCCCTAGTCATGACCATTAGCTTGGACCTAACCAAGCAAATACTAGAGGCTCAACTCTAAGCACAGAAATCTGAAAACATCGGAAGAGAAGACATAGGAGGAATGCTTAGGACTGACCTAAGCAAGGAGAAGTTGGAAGCCAGAGCAGACGGAATGTTATGTTTACACGGAAGAAGTTGGTTACCATGTTACGGAGACTTGAGAAACGTGATCATGCACGAATCTCATAAGTCCAAGTACTCTATACATCCCGAATTTGAAAAGATGTATCAAGACTTGAAGAAACTATATTGGTGGCCAAACATAAAAGCAGACATTGCCACATACGTGAAGAAGTGTCTGACTTGTGCCAGAGTAAAGACAGAACATCAGAGGCCATCCGGTTTGTTAGTCCAACCCGAAATACCAAAATGGAAATGGGACAACATCACCATGGACTTCATTACCAAACTCCCTACTTCATCTTACGGTTACGATAAAATTTGGGTAATCGTCGACCGACTCACAAAATCCGCTCACTTCCTGCACATCAGAGAGAATGACTCTATGAACAAGTTAGCTAAGTTGTACCTAAAGGAAATAGTGACTAGACACGACATACCAGTCTCAATCATTTGTGATCGAGATGATAGATTCACGTCAAAATTTTGGAGAGCCTTCCAACAAAGTTTTGGAACAAACTTGGACATGAGCACCACATACCACCCGCAAACTGACGGCCAGAGTGAACGAACAATCCAAACCCTAGAAGACATGCTAAGAGCATGTGTGACCGACTTTGGAAAAGGATGGGTCGAACATATACCATTAGTTGAATTCTCCTACAACAACAGCTACCATGCCAGTATTAAAGCAGCACCATTTGAGGACCTTGATGGCCGCAAGTGTAGATCACAAGTATGCTGTGAAGAGGTGGGGGAGTTCCAACTGACTGGACCCGAACTAATCCAAGAGACGACCGAGAAGATCACTCTCATCAGGCAGCGAATTTAGGCTGCCTAGGATAGACAGAAGAGCGATACAGACAGGAAACGGAAGCCTATGGAGTTTGAGGTAGGTGACCGTGTTATGCTGAAGGTATCACCTTGGAAGGGAGTCGTCCAATTTGGGAAACGTGGGAAACTAAATCCATGTTATGTGGGACCCTTCAAGCTGATTGCCAGAATAGGTGAAGTCGCCTATCGTCTTGAGTTGCCCCAACAGTTGAGCCGGGTACACTCTACATTCCATGTCTCAAACTTGAAGAAGTGCTACCCGGATGAGCCGCTAGCCAGGCCATTGGAAGGAGTCCACTTCGATGACAAACTCCAATTCATAGAAGAACCGGTGGAAGTCATGGAGAGAGTAGTCAAGAAGCTAAAGCGAAGCCAAATCCCGTTATTTAAGATACGATGGAACTCTAAGAAGGGTCCTGAGTTCACATGGGAACGTGAAGACTCATTTAGAGCTAAGTACCCACACCTGTTCACCTGAGCAGTGACGTCATCTTAAGATTTGAGGACAAAGCTTAAATAACGGATTGTATACGTCACCTTATGATATCTGAATACATATTACCACCTTTGCATGAAATCCTTTGAGCAATCATATGCATCATACACAGCATACATTATTTTAATCATCAAATCATGGGGACATTTAAATCTCATAGCATACATTGTGATTTTCACCACTTAATAACAAGGACAGTCACGTTTAGATGACTACATTTTATAAACATGCAGGACTATAACCAGTCACTCCTTTTTTTGAACATTTAAGTCACTTAAACATACACTCATAAGCATTCATCACATTGGTTCATAAACCCAAACCCATGATCACAATTAATACATATTTATTTAAGTATAAATTCTTGAGCTTTAAATATATTGATGTATATATGTATTTTCTTACACTATAAGTGACTTTACGTTACGACACCAACTATTTTTATACTTAAACATTACCTTTAACCATTTTGACCTTTTTAAACTAAGTTGTCATACTTTTAATGTAGTAAAATCTTTTTTCATCTAAAAATGACCATACTTTCACCAACGGTCCTAAACTTAACCAAAATTAACCTAGACTCAAACATACTCACACAATATTATACCTATACTCCTAGTGACTATACCTAGACAAAAATATCCTAGACTAAATTATAGCTGAATATATACATACACTTAACATTTAAATACCAAAAACCCTTACCATTTACACTCTTGACTTTTAAACTTGTACAACCTAGTTATTTAAGTGCTACACTATATGAAAAACATTTCCTTTCCTTTGACTAGCCATAATACCGCCGGTTTTAGCATGAAACCATGAGACCATGTACAAACTTGGCATTTAAAACATGTACTAGGTATTACTATGTTTCTACCACATGACCAAGCCACCTAGAATCCCCTTGTATCACTAGACGTGTAGTAACATGCCTCCACACAACCATTTCACTTGTACAAGCACTACATTTAATTAAAACACTATGCACGCTATTCTTTGTTCCCTTGGAGACCTTACATGCGAAGGCAAAATGGGATGTCTATGACATTGTACATTAGCTTGCCATTAAAACATGTACCCTCATGGTACACATTAAAAATCCTCTAAATCTACATACCTCTCTCTCTTGGAGTGTATGCACCCCAAACCACAACTCTCAATCTCATAGTTAGGATATTTAGCAAACACTAAGCTTCACACATCACTCACACACCCATATTCGGTTATTCTCTCAAACAAAACGCCTAGACATCTCCAAGCATTTACTTCAACTCATCCTTGTTCTTCTCCAAGCATTTAGTGCTTATCATTCAAGATATTTAGCATTTAAGGCGAATCCAAGACCATCCTAGTAGAACCCGACGTCTAGAACCCTTAAGCCATCGTCATCATCTCGTTTTCTTGAAAGCAAGTTAGTATAAACCTTCTCTAAAACTTTTCCTTACTCATTTCATGTTTCATGCATGTTCATGCTATAAAAATGGAGTTAGTGATGCATGCACACGTTGGAAGCTTTTAAACTAACCCTAAACAACATATAAGCCCACGGCTTATACGATGTCTAGGGGTGTTCTTGGCCTTAAAACCCTAAAACGTGTATATTTAAGCTTATACAAACTTATTTAAGCCCTAGAGTAATCACTTGCCATAAAAGTTATAAGAAACTTAAAATAAGTCGAAACAATTAAACTAATATAAGCTCATGATTCATATAAGCCTAGTCATATCTAAATTGGATATATAAGCTCATAAAACTTAATATAAGCCGAAAACTAAAACTTATTTAAGCCACGTCATTTAAGCCTAAAAACATATATAAGCCAAAATATGAAACCCTATATAAGCTTAACAGGTGAACCCTAAAAGTCAAATAAGCCGAGACTTAATATAGCTTATTTAAGCCCATTGAAATATAAGCCGTAGCTATATAAGCACATAAGTCATTAAGCCTTAAATAAGCCCAATGAATATAAGCCCTAACTTAATTTAAGAAGTTAAGTTAAATTAATATAAGCCCATTAGATATATAGTTAAAACATAAGACCACTTGGTAATTCCCTGGTAAAATATTATACAAGCCCATTAGGCCCACATTACACAAGCCGAGACCCAAATGGGCTAGTCAAGCCAAATTTCTAAAATGTGGAGACTTTTTGTGCCTATTATGACAAGTTGTGAAAGTATTGGTTGATTTGGCAAATTAATAAAACCTATGCAATTATTTTCGTGACTTTGTATAAGTACAAGGGGAAAGTCTGAATTTATGTAACTAACTTATCCATTTTAACCAATGTACGTAACCTACTAAATTAATAACGTAAGTACGCAATGTGTATTCAAATATTATTCAATCTACGTAACATGACCGGGTATCACAGGCTTCACAGGTTATCTTAATTTTTCTGCAAGTTTTATTTATTTTCACATGTGACGTGTATAGTCCATGTCATTAAATTGAACAATATACACATAATCGTGCAGATATGGCTTCAGTACGCGATGATTTGTTTCTTTTCGATTCGTGACAAATATTTTGCTAGAAGTAATACATGAAACAGTGTGAACAAGTTTTATACATTTATTTAGTATCATTAAACCTTGCAGATTACAAATGTAAGAGTTTAATCAATACAAATGAGTATCTCGATCCCCTGTTGGTCACATGTGCGAGCCATGAGCAAAGTACATATATACAGATATACATTGTTACTTGCAATAAGGATTTGAATGTTCCGCATGCCTCTCTCCACCATTGTTGTTGTCAAGTTATTTCAATTAAGTGGATGGATGCACCAGTATGTAATGCACCAAGCTGCTAAGGAGCTACTCGAGCTTCGCTTGCTAAAAGCTCGACCTAAATCGATCTATTAATCAATTGATCTTAAGGAAAATGTAATTAGGATTCTTGTTTTCAGAGAGAGTGTGTGTGCGCGTTTTGTTTGGTGGGAAAGTTATGTGAGGTTGGGTCAACGATCCCAAATATTATACGATCCCAAAAATTGTAGTTTATAAATCATCAAAATTATTTCCTATATTATCATCACTATAAAAAGATAGCATCTCATCAACCATATTACTTTCCACATTTTCATCCACAACTTTCTTTTCCTTTTTCAAATGTGTCGATAATTTTGTCAATAAACCCGTCTAACACAGAACGGGCTGCAGGTAAACAATATTAAGCCCGAACGGGTCAATAAACTTGAGCCAAGAAATAAAGTTAGCTATGTCAAAAGCACCAAATAACTTGGTATATGATAAGACTGCTTTTAGACATAGTCTTATCGTCCAAAACGGGCTTAAAATGCATTAAATATCATTAAAACTGCCAAATATATGCTCGTGTTTGTTGCTTGTGTATTTTAGGTACGGATATTGAGGAAATGACAAAAAGATCACAAGAATCAATCAAAAACCGACACGGGAAACGAAGCCGCACAATGAACCGAACCCGAATCAAGAATTTCCGAAATGGTCCTTGAAGAATTGAAGATTGGCAAGAATGGTCCCTCAACTTTCGAAGACTTGGCAATTTATACCCTTGTAAAACTCATAAATTACATTGGGGTCCCTAAATTGCCAAGAGTATACAAGAAAAGCCCTTGAAGATTGCATTTATTACACTTATGGTCCTTGATACAAGTTTATACATGCAATGTGCCAAATTTGACAAGTTACACAAACTTGTTAACAAAGGGAATTGAGAAATCTGTTGGAATCTTTATTTGCTATGTTTTTGGAAGTCAGGGGACTAGTTTCGCCAATATCATAACCCACACCCACTAAAAAAACCCATTAACCCGACCCTACCCTGTCCATACCCACCACTTTACCACCCCCCAAGCCCAATACCCATCATTTACCCAGCCCACCATCTAGTCCACGTCATCTTCCACCAAACAGATATATACTTACTATAACTTCAAATTATATTAATTAAATCTTTTTACCCGGTTAACACATACACTGTTTACCCAAAAACAATCAAACCCCCCCTTTTCTCTCCACATAAACCCTAAATCTCCATTAAGCTTATTTGGTTAGTGACTGATAAATTACTCTTCTTGTATTGTAATTTAGGACCAGTCAAACACAACCCCACCATTGGTTTTCCCTCACACTCACCCATTTGTCCAGCACAGTGGTCCCTTGCACCAAGAACACAAGAAAACAAAGGGGTGACAGAAGATCAACGACTGAGGATTACTACTTGTTCCCAAAGTCTTCACTGATGGCCAAGATTGCTTATCTCCAGCTGTACAGATAGCAGGACTTCACATGCCAAGTCTTGACCAAGATTCGAATCCAAAGATCAAGGGTACATTTGGAATTCGTATACATTAGGGTTTACTTTTATTTTTATTTCTAGAACTTGTAGCCATCTATATAAGGCATAGGGTTTTTCTTTTTCAGTTTGTTCCAGTTTCTGTTTTTCTTGCCTATGTAATCCCTTTTTGAAATATATAAAAGTTGGTATTTTATCTAAATGTAATTCCTTTTTGATGTTTTAAAAGTTGGTAGAGTTCAGAAAAACGAGTTGAGTTCCATCATAATTTGTGTTTGGGTTTCTAAGTTTTTGGCAAATTTAATTCCTTTTTCAAAAATTACTTTGAAAAGCTGGTGTTTTGTTAAAGCTTTAATTCTGTTTCTTTTTCATGTTATATGGATTGTGTTTAAAGGATTTCAAAAGTTTGAGATAAAAGGTTTTTAAGAAAAGAAAAATATAAAAAGGTAGAAATAAGTGTTTTGTTCTATTTTGTGATCTAACCAATCAAGGACTCTGTTCTTGTTTGATTGTTTGTTCATCTTAGCAGTGATTTGGATGCTTGTACTTGTTTAGCTAGTACATAAGCTCAAACATTCGAGGGCATGGATGTACGCTCTTGAGGTTTGTCTGAGTTCCCTTTTCGATTTTACTTTTTCTGTCTCTGAATTTTGAATGCAAAGTGCTTGTGAATTCTGTGTGTGGTTATGCTTGTTTTGACTTGATGAATTTGTCATTATAGCCAAATAGTTTGTGTATGAAGATCGCTTAAAAAACTTTTGTAAAAATCTGTCTTATTTAGACTTTTAAGGGTGTCTGGGAATGCTAGTTGCTGAATAGTGTAGACTATTAATCGGCCAAGCTGTACTCTGCACGGCTTATTAGGGTATAGGAGATTCGATTTTGACGTAAAGATTTAAGGGTTCAGTTCAAAATATTGGTTTTTATAGGTTGTGTTAAAAATATGTGTTGAGGGTGAATTTCCTTTTTGCTGTTGGTTTCGTTTAACAGTCCTGGGGATTAGGTGTGTACATGAGTTTTTGGTTTCGTTTTGAAATGGTCTCAAGATTGCACGAAGTTGTCACACAACCGAGCAAATCTTGAACACACAAAACAACCATAAGCTCACACCTAGGTTTTGAGTTAGTTATAGTTTTTTTTCCTTTAGATTTGATGGATTATAAGTAGTTTAAGGCTGTTAACTATTGTAGGTTGTTAGTTAGTTCATTGAAGTCACACAAAGTTGAGTATAGGTCAGAGAAATTAGCTAATTTGTCGCCATGGTCATAAGTCTGCAAGTTCTAATATAGGGAATAGGAGGCGGATTTAGTATGCTGATGTTATTCTATCGACTGTATGCTTTTGGTGTATATAGCTCTAAACAACATCAAGTATCCTAGACATGTCAGTTAAGGCCTTTGTTTCATGGTGGTGATGTTTAAGTTTCATTTGCTTGTTCAAATCTTTGATTCATCTACTACCGAAAACCTCCCAACATCATCAGTTAGTCTATAAAGTCGTTTGATGGTGTGTCATTTTGCTCATAGTTAGGAGATAGGGGGACTAGGATCTGCTTATAGCTTATGTGCAAATAGGTTCTCACCAAAAACTAGCTTTTTAGTCTGTGCCTATTTGTGTATGCGGTGTAAACCCACTGTTTAAGTATTTACGAGGTTTTCATATAGGTGTGTTACTGAAAAAAAAGCATCATATCTGTGGCGGCGTGTTAAGCGTAAGGTTAGGATTTGGTTTGTTTTATTGTTTTAATCAGTGGGGTGAATTTGTTTTTGATTGTGTTTAGAATTTTGTGCGTGATTTGAGTTGAGGATTGCGTTTATGTTTTGAGTTGGCTGCCTGAGTAAAACATCCCCAGCAAAGATAGAAACCAAAATAAGAAAAACCATATAAAAGAGGCCTGCGTGTTTGTTTTTAAGCCACAGAATGAACACATGAGTAGCACTTTGGATGCACATAAGTTCTGGTTATTGTTCCATCATCTAACTTGATCTTCCTTGATCTTTAAATCTGTCTACCTATGAGATTTCACTTGTTAGTGATAGGGGCTGTGTGTGAATAAGCTGTCAGCTTAAATCTAATAAGCTGTGTCTTATTGTTTTTTGACAGCAGACATAAAGAAAAAAAAGATCGTAGGGTTGTTTGTTTACTGTATCAAAACACAAGAGAGAAAAAAAAGAGCTGGTGTTGATTGTTCCCAAAGTGAAAAGAAGAAAAAAAAGAAGAAAAAAACGGATTTGATTTATGTATTGTTGTTGCCTGTTGATTTTTAATCTAGTATTATGCTATGATTATTTTAAGATTTGCTGGTTATGCTCCTAATTGACTAATACCGGTATGGTTGTTTTTGTTGTTTGTCAAATATTGCTGTTATTAGAAGTAATACATTCGGTTAGCTGTGTTAAATTTCGAGTTGGGCTTCAAGCCCAATAGCAAACTAAAAAAGAACTGTACAAACAAGTTGAGAGAAAAAAAAAGTGTTTTCAAAAAATGACAGTCAGTGGGTTTGAACCCCTGACCACACACAGAAATATCAGACACAGTACTACAATGTTAAACCATCTGTGCTCACTTTGCATTTGTTTATAGTTTCTATCATTTTTTTTTTGCACGCTTTGTTTTACATGTTGATAATAAAAGAAAAAAACAACAACCAAAAAGGCCACAGTGGGTTTCGAACCACTGACCTCACCAACAATACAGACCCAGCAGCCTACGAAATGACCATCTGCTCTATGGCTAATTTTGGTTACTAGTTCCTTTTATTTTTCTCTTATATTGTTTTTCTATTTTCATATTGTTTTAAGTTAATCAGCCCTTTTAAGCTTGTTTCGAGCTTAATTGGGCTTATTTTTCAGCATTCTTATTTTTCTTTTGTTTCTGTACTAGTGTAGGATTTTCTAAAATTGGTTTCGTATTTTTCCCGTTTATAGATTATTTTTAATCATTATTTTCTTTTTAAATAGTTTTAAGGTTTTTAAAAATAGAAGAAAATTGAGAAAAAGTTTCGAAAAATATTTTTTAGTTTTTAATTAATGTTTTTGAGGGTGACAAATAGAAAAAACTGAATTTTGTCTTTTTATTAGTTATTTTAATTTCTAGGATTTTTATTTAACTTTAAAAATTAATATAAAATAATTTAAAAGTATTCAAATTTTTTGGTTTGCGTATTTTTAGTTAGGATTTTAAGAATATTTTAGTGATTTTTAATTAATTTTTAGGTGAATTTTTTCGTTGGGTCGCGTTTTTACGTTCGTACGTATACGCATTTCCGGCCATTTTTAGCGTAATTCGTCTCCTTTTTCTTTTCTTTCCGTCTTCCCAAAGACGTAACGACTCGATTAAATAACGTATATACTTGTTGGCTAAACACCATACCTCCTCCGAGAACGAACTCGACTGTCGGTATTTGCGTTTTTCACAAAACGTAATTACTAATACTTGCTACGACTTTGGTTTTTGCTTTCTTTTTCCTAAAAGATAGTAAACGACTAAAAAAATACAACATCAAATGGCGCCGCTGCCGGGGAGGTGTGTTTAGCCATATTTGTTATATCGTGTTTGTTTGAGTGTTTATGTTTTATCGTAAATACTTCTTTTTATTTTTCTATACTATTAGCCATACAAATAAATAGTGTTAAATTGAACTCAATTAACACAAAATCGTTTTCTCGTTTTTTTTGTGTGCATAATATATTGTATTTAAGTAGAACAATTAACACACAATAATTATCCAAATACGCGAGAAATCGCACCTCAATAGTTGAGCGTTCCGGTCACTATTGTTGTATCGAATTCAAACGAAAGTCAAAGGCAAAATAGATAAATACTCTTAATTGGTTTAATCTCGATAAATACAAACTATAAGGTGGGTATAAGGCGGTTGTATTTCACGACCTAAGGAAAAAAGGCTCTTAAGTGCTTCGCGCCGCCTCATTTTCTCCGCTCGCTTGTGCGTATTTTGAAAGTGACGATTAATTAGGCGTTTGCCAACTCAAGTATTATTAATCTATTTTTGTGAGTTTTAATTATTGAACCTCGAAACGTTTTGGCGTTCCGCCAACGTCTCAAAGTCGACGAGGATTTTTACTTCACGTAATTACCTTCATTCTTCTTGGATTCATTAATCGAGACCTTTGATTAGTGGATAGTTTTTGTAGATTAATCTCTACGTAATACACCAAAATTCCAAAAAAATTAAAAAACCAAAAACACAAAAAGATTCTTCGATTTTTCCCTCTATTTTCATAATTCTTTTTCTCAACCCCTCTAAATTTTAATTCTTCATGGATTTTCATTGCCTAGGTTGTGGGAGACGACTGTTTGGTTCCGTATCATGTCCATGCTGTATATGCGAAAGGTGCGGAGATTATATCGACTATGTAGATTTTAGATCTTGTCCCTCATGTAATCCGACCAATTGTTTGTATACTTCTAGTGATGAACGTCACATCCATTGCCTATATTGTGGAAGTCCTTACCATTGGCACTATGAGTGTCCAATTCAATACCCAAATGGTCACAATCACGAGCCTAATCCGAATTTCGTTGACCAATCTTCGCAATACTCACCGTCATGTGAGTATTGTGGAAATGAACCTCACTATGGGTACGATTGTCAACCGATGAACCAAAATACGTATTTCGACAATCAATTTTCCGGTTTTGACGAATCACACGACATGGGTTACAATTACGACAATGGGGGTGGTTGTCCATACGACGAACCAGATTTTTCTCAAAATCCGTGTTGCGACAATTGTGGGGGGCCTCACGATACTTTTTTTTGCCAACTAGTGGATTATGATGATTCCAATTCATACGATAATTCTGGTTTTGATAATTTTGAGGCCCCACCATACAATCTCGATCCTCCAAATTCCCATGAGCCCGATCCATGTTACAATTCTGATTTTGACCAATCATCTCCACAACATGTTTTCGATGATGATCTCGGTTCTAGCCGCATCGACAAGTGTTCTAGTCGTGTCGACGAAAGGTCTAATCGTTTCAATGAATGAATTGATATGCTCTTTCAACTAATTATGGAAAGAAATAATAACCCAATTGTTGAAGAGGTTGAGAAGAGCATCGAAGATGAAAAAACGATGGTGTCAACGAACGAGATTTTTGAAAATGTTTTCGAAAATAAACAACAAGAAAAACTCGTAGCACGTGTTGGAATGATGAGTGTTAAACCTTTGGAACCTAGTTTTTCTAATGAAGTTAAAATTATCAAAGATTTTCAAAATCAAAATACACAAATTTCTGACGAAGATAGTTCGTTAAGTGATTTTGAAAAGGAAGAAATTGATAAGGTTTTAAGGAGAATCATTGACCCCTCGATTTTTGAAGAGTATCAAAATTTAATTCCGGAGGGACGCGTTACTACTATTTCTACGTCGTTTGAGAACCCGCATTCGATCCCTCCGAAGGACCAATTTGAAACCATCAAGGCTACAACGTCTCGTGACGAGCCTTTTATTCCTAATCCCGCACCGTGTGAGATTATGGATTTATCATGTGAGAAGTTCGCCGATGGCCTTGCTCACATTGATACGCTTTTCGACGCCGATGTTGAAACCACTAAGGCAAAATCTTCATATGAAGAGCCTTTTACTCCTATACCCACTACGGAAACCGATGCCTCTCTAAGCATGGGGGAGACGAATCTTAGCACTAATCCTAGTGTCGAGATCCCTATTCCAATCCAAAGTGAGCCTACGGTTTTCTCCGAAGATGAGGTAAGTGATTTTGCTCTCGATGAATTTTTCCACGAAGATTCTAGCGAGGCAAATCACAATAGTGAGTGTGATTCTATATCACGTGATGGTGTCTCTCCCATTGACACTTCGGGGAGAGAATCAACGACTTTTTCGAACCCGCTTTTCAATGACGATGATTTTTCCGCTAGTGATGACGAGTCACTAATCAACGAGGACGTTCAAAATACCGATTTTAAAATCTTTTCGAACCCTTTATTCGAACTTGATGACGCGTTCATTTTTGGTGACGTAAATCCTCTCTTTGATGAGACGTTCGAGGACATCGAGAGTGAGGATTCTAAGGATCCTAAACTCGATGAGCCGGATTTGCTAGTCACCCACCCGAAGTCTCATACGGTTGAGACTTCTCTTTCTACTTGTGACGTTTCCATTCTCGAGGGGTTCACCGATGGACCGCCTCTCGATGAGAGTGAGGATTTTAGTGAGGTTTTTTCCTTCGAACAAGTGGGAAATTTTGAAACTCCTATTTTTGGTGATTCTCTTTCAATTTTACCTTCGTTTCAAAGTATACCAATCCACCCCCTCGGATTTGATGAGTTTACCTATGTCGTAAGGAGTTTTCTTCCTTACAAGACGTACCCTCCGGCTTTGCGTGTTTTATTTTCAACAAAATGTGAGGATACGATCTTCGATCCCGGTATAAAGGCTTTGCCTTTATTCACGGTTGCTTTTGGGCTTTGATTACATGTATGTCCCACAAAAAATGACCAAACCAAGATAATCCTTAAATGATCACATTTATGGGGATTCGAGTCGAGCTTTTGACTCGGTTATCAAAAACAAGGTGCCTCGTGTGGGAGACCCATGCTTATCCATGTACATATTATTGCTTTCTAATTAGTTTAATGTGAGGGGATTTGTGCCCTTCCAACCTTTGTTCCGTGGTTGTTTGTGAATTGTGAACTTTAGATAATCATGATCTTCACGATTGGAGCCTCTCGTGTTCGTTTTAAGGGAGCACTCGAGCGTTTGCTTTGAAGACTTTCTCAATATCCATGATATATCCTTGATTTTTCTAACCTTAGGTTTTTAGCACACTTCATAAACGGCTATTAATTTATTGGTTACACCCTTTCCATGCTAGATTAGGCATTCGACTACGTCTCTAGTATGGGGGTGTTTGCACCCCTAGACTCGAAACATTGAGGACAATGTTTAACTTTAGTATGGGGGTGTGAATAGATACTTGCCTTGCCAAACCTTCACGCTTTCCAAAGTTTATCTTTTTTTTATCGTTTTATTGCAAAATAAGGCTAAAAATGGCTAAATTTTAAAATTTTTCTCATGTTTTATAAGTGTTTGAAGACACGAATGTAGGTTTTCCGATGGCGAGAATAAGAGTAATTTTTGACTCGACCGTGCGTGTTGATCACTTAGCTTTGATTCATTAACTACACATTAGGCTAAGTCTCTTAAATGAGGACGAGAAATGATAGGGTTAATTATAAGTTACTATGCTAAACGTAGAGTACTCATATTCTTTCAAAAACTCATGTGTTCTCGTTGTTTGCTTATTCTCCCTTCGCTTGTAAATATTTTTTGCTTAATAAATATTGACTTAGCGGTTTAGTTAGGATTGTTGGGTTTCTAGTCTTTTCTAGTAGCTTCCGTGTAATTAAATTGGGAAGACATTAAGGTATCGCCAGCGTCACGGTTTTGAAGTATTGGCACCCGAATAATCAAAAGCTTCACCCAATAATAAGATTTCAAGTGCTCACCTAAATCTAGCAAACAATTTGAAGCTCACAAGGCCGAAAAATCTATGTAAAATTGAAAGTGAATCAAGCCTTAATCATCGAAGGATTAAAGATCCAAAATTCTCTTTAGCGTGAGGATATACGTCTTTGGCTAATAAAACCACCGATGAGGCGGATAATAAAAGGCAAGGCAAGACCAAAGTCATAATAAAAGCTTCATGGCGAAGTTGAATAAAAGATGGAGGTAAACCAAAGATAATAAGGCCCTTCTGTTAGGGGGCGTATAAAAGTCTTGGTAATAAGTCTCATGTTCAAAACCGTTATAAAACCGTGTTTATCGATTCTTCTTGTCGACTTAATTTTTTAACATCGTTGTCTATTAGGAGGGGTTATTGATTTGATGGTCTTGGTTACACCGTTAGGACTCTATTTTTAGACCTAAATCTCTATTATCGCATAAGTCAAACAATGTATCCTCGTGAAACATTCAAGACAAAATAAAATATAAGAGATACAACTTAGGAATAATGGGAGGATAAGTACGTGATTAGGGCATATGAGTAGTGTTAGCATTACTAACTTATAATGACAATGATCTCGTTGCACGCTTGGCATGGAATTAGGGTGAAAATCGAGGACGATGAAATTATTTCTAACGAAGCATTCACGTGTTCTTATTCTATGAACCGAAACGTCCCATTTTGCGATGAAAATCATACATTATGTCTAAAACACAAGTAGTAGTAATAGTAGTAGTGTAGCTAGTTTATCATTCAATAAAGTGAATAAAAATGAATTTTGGAGGTGCTACGATACTTTATTCTAGCATTGCGTGAGGGCACGGCAATGGTTTAGTATGGGGGAGTGATGAGACTGCTTTTATACATAGTCTCATCGTCCAAAACGGGCTTAAAATGCATTAAATATCATTAAAACTACCAAATATATGCTCGTGTTTGTTGCTTGTTTATTTTAGGTACGGATATTGAGGAAATGACAAAAAGATCACAAGAATCAATCAAAAACGGACACGGGAAACGAAGCCGCACAATGAACCGAACCCGAATCAAGAATTTCCAAAATGGTCCTTGAAGAATTGAAGATTAGCAAGAATGGTCCCTCAACTTTCGAAGACTTGGCAATTTATACCCTTGTAAAACTTATAAATTACATTGGGGTCCCTAAATTGGCAAGAGTATACAAGAAAATCCCTTGAAGATTGCATTTATTGCACTTATGGTCCTTGATACAAGTTTATACATGCAATGTGCCAAATTTGACAAGTTACACAAACTTGTTAACAAAGGGAATTGAGAAATCTATTGGAATCTTTATTTGCTTTGTTTTTGGAAGTCAGGGGACTAGTTTCGCCAATATCATAACCCACACCCACTAAAAAAACCCATTAACCCGACCCTACCCTGTCCATACCCACCAGTTTACCACCCCCCAAGCCCAATACCCATCATTTACCCAGCCCACCATCTAGTCCACGTCATCTTCCACCAAACAGATATATACTTAATATAACTTCAAATTATATTAATTAAATCTTTTTACCCGGTTAACACATACACTGTTTACCCAAATAACAATCAAACCCCCCTTTTCTCTCCACATAAACCCTAAATCTCCATTAAGCTTATTTGGTTAATGACTGATAAATTACTCTTCCAGTATTGTAATTTAGGACCATTCAAACACAACCCCACCATTGGTTTTCCCTCACACTCACCCATGTGTCCAGCACAGTGGTCCCCTGCACCAAGAACACAAGAAAACAAAGGGGTGACAGAAGATCAACGACTGAGGATTACTACTTGTTCCCAAAGTCTTCACTGATGGCCAAGATTGCATATCTCCAGCTGTACAGACAATAGGACTTCACATGCCAAGTCTTGACCAAGATTCGAATCCAAAGATCAAGGGTACATTTGGAATTCGTATACATTAGGGTTTACTTTTCTTTTTATTTTTAGAAGAACTTGTAGCCATCTATATAAGGCATAGGGTTTTTCTTTTTCAGTTTGTTCCAGTTTCTGTTTTTCTTGCCTATGTAATCCCTTTTTGAAATAAATAAAAGTTGGTATTTTATCTAAATGTAATTCCTTTTTGATGTTTTAAAAGTTGGTAGAGTGCAGAAAAACGAGCTGAGTTCCATCATAATTTGTGTTTGGGTTTCTAAGTTTTTGGCAAATTTAATTCCTTTTTCAAAAATTACTTTGAAAAGCTGGTGTTTTGTTAAAGCTTTAATCCTGTTTCTTTTTCATGTTATAAGGATTGTGTTTAAAGGATTTCAAAAGTTTGAGATAAAAGGTTTTTAAGAAAAGAAAAATATAAAAAGGTAGAAATAAGTGTTTTGTTCTATTTTGTGATCTAACCAATAAAGGACTCTGTTCTTGTTTGATTGTTTGTTCATCTTAGTAGGGATTTGGATGCTTGTACTTGTTTAGCTAGTACATAAGCTCAAACATTCGAGGGCGTGGATGTACGCTCTTGAGGTTTGTCTGAGTTCCCTTTTCGATTTTACTTTTTCTGTCTTTGAATTCTGAATGCAAAGTGCTTGTGAATTCTGTGTGTGGTCATGCTATTTTTGAGTTGATGAATTTGTCATTATAGCCAAATAGTTTGTGTATGAAGATCGCTTAAAAACATTTGTAAAAATCTGTCTTATTTAGACTTTTAAGGGTGTCTGGGAATGCTAGTTGCTGAATAGTGTAGATTATTAATCGACCAAGCTGTACTCTGCACGGCTTATTAGGGTATAGGAGATTCGATTTTGACGTAAAGATTTAAGGGTTCAGTTTAAAATATTGGTTTTTATAGGTTGTGTTAAAAATCTGTGTTGAGTGTGAATTTCCTTTTTGCTGTTGGTTTCGTTTAACAGTCCTGGGGATTAGGTGTGTACATGAGCTTTTGGTTTCGTTTTGAAATGGTCTCAAGATTGCACGGAGTTGTCACACAACCGAGCAAATCTTGAACACACAAAACAGCCATAAGCTTACACCTAGGTTTTGAGTTAGTTATAGTTTTTTTTCCTTTAGATTTGATGGATTATAAGTAGTTTTAGGCTGTTAACTATTGTAGGTTGTTAGTTAGTTCATTGAAGTCACACAAAGTTGAGTATAGGTCATAGAAATTAGCTAATTTGTCGCCATGGTCATAAGTCTGCAAGTTCTAATATAGGGAATAGGAGGCGGATTTAGTATGCTGATGTTATTCTATCGACTGTATGCTTTTGGTGTATATAGCTCTAAACAACATCAAGTAGCCTAGACATGTCAGTTAGGGCCTTTGTTTCATGGTGGTGATGTTTAAGTTTCATTTGCTTCTTCAAATCTTTGATTCATCTACTGCCGAAAACCTCCCAACATCATGAGTTAGTCTATAAAGTCGTTTGACGGTGTGTCATTTTGCTCATAGTTAGGAGATAGGGGGACTAGGATCTGCTTATAGCTTATGTGCAAATAGGTTCTTACCAAAAAGTAGCTTTTTAGTCTGTGCTTATTTGTGTATGCGGTGTAAACCCACTTTTTAAGTATTTACGAGGTTTTCATATAGGTGTGTTACTGAAAAAAAAAAGCATCATATCAGTGGTGGCGTGTTAAGCGCAAGGTTAGGATTGGTTTGTTTTATTGTTTTACTCAGTGGGGTGAATTTGTTTTTGATTGTGTTTAGAATTTTGTGCGTGATTTGAGTTGAGGATTGCGTTTATGTTTTGAGTTGGCTGCCTGAGTAAAACATCCCCAGCAAAGATAGAAACCAAAATAAGAAACACCATATAAAAGAGGTCTGCGTGTTTGTTTTTAAGCCACATAATGAACACATGAGTAGCACTTTGGATGCACATAAGTTCTGGTTATTGTTCCATCATCTAACTTGATCTTCCTTGATCTTAAAATCTGTCTACCTATGAGATTTCACTTGTTAGTGATAGGGGCTGTGTGTGAATAAGCTGTCAGCTTAAATCTAATAAGCTGTGTCTTATTGTTTTTTGACAGCAGACATAAAGAAAAGAAAAGATTGTAGGGTTGTTTGTTTACTGTATCAAAACACAAGAGAGAAAAAAAAAGAGCTGGTGTTGATTGTTCCCAAAGTGAAAAGAAGAAGAAAAAGAAACAAAAAACGGATTTGATTTATGTATTGTTGTTGCCTGTTGATTTTTAATCTAGTATTATTGTGACACCCTAGAATCGAGGTCATTAACGATACCCTAAATTACGCTAATTTTTGAAATTTTTGATAAATTTTAATTTCTATAATTATAAGTATTTTGGTTAGGACCGATGTTCGAGGTTATAATTTTTACGGTTGACGTTTTGAGAAGGACGATGACGATTACGATCCCGAGGGATGCCCAATTTTATATAATTTTTGACGATTTATCGATAATGTAATTTTTCGAGAATTTTATTTACGGTTCGTGTTAAGTTGAGTCGTGTGAGTTTTATAGCCTTCCAAGTACATTTAAAGTATCCCAAAAATATTTTGGAGCATTCGGGAAGATTTCCGACTCCCGTAAAATTTTCAAAATTGACAAATGAGTCAAACCCGCAAAGTTTTGAGGTTGTTTTCTATTTAAGGACAAAAGAAGCCCAATATTGCACTTAGGTCCCTCCTAACTAACAAAAAGGGGCAAAGTGGACAAACACACAAACACATACAAAAATTTACAAGAAAAATCAAACACTCTCCCTCCCTTGTCTCTCTAAACTCACGGCACACCCAACACCAACAAAAATCCACCTAAAATCTTTTCTACTTGATTTTTCAAAAATCTAAGGTTAGACCACGCTTAGTTTGGTCATTACCCACCTATTCATGTAATCAAATCCAACATGCATTGATAAAAATTTTTCAAGATTTTTCATATGATCCAAAATTCGTTTTTGTGGCTAATTGAGCTAATGCATGTTAATTTTGAGTGTTATGGAGGTATAAACACCATGAAAACCCACCAAAATTAATTTGGTTGTGGTGAATGGGTCACCCAAACCCCACGGCAATGGGGGTGTTTGGGGAGCCATGGTGGTTGTTGATCATGCATGTTATTATTGTGTTTGGTTATTTGTTTTATGATGATTTACATAGGTGTTACTACTTGCATGTGTATTTTTCTTTGATTTTGATATTGAGATTGGTTGATCAATAGGGGTAGGATGGAAGTTTGATGTTAGGATATGTTTGGGAAGTCTTAGGATGATGTTTAGTGTTGGTTAGAAGTCTTGGAATCGAGTCTAAGCATGTTTTTGGTATAGTCATTTTTAGGCAGAAACATTTGGTCTATTTTGGAAAAATGATTTTTGTTCCAAGTCTTGAAAACTAAATATAGTGATAGAGGGTTTTTCTAGCTTTAATTTGGTATAAGGTAGAGCCCGTGACTCAAAACGAGCTAAAAGTTATGACATTTTAAAGATCGGGTACCGGGAGACGAGGACTTTCACAATCCGGATTTGTGCAAAGTTTTAGTCAAATCCCGAGGGTCACAAGTATAATTTGGTGAATGATCAAGGGTCAAAACTTGGTCCCTAACCTGTACAAATGAGTCTATATGTTGACTTATGAGTCAAGAAAGTCAAAGGTATTTTTCATATAGGTCAAAGTGGTCAAAATTGGTCGAAGCGCAATTTCAGCCCGTAAAATGTAGTCGTGGAAATGAGTTGCGTAACGGGTCGTAAAAGTGAAAACTTTTGTTGGACTTAAAAACATGTTATCTACAGGTCATATAGGATTTTTGGAAATTTTATCAAATTTTATAAGCATGGTTTAATAAGGTAAAACAGCCCGTACTTTAGTCAAGTGCCGGCGAGAACGTGTAAAAATGGACAACGTAGGTTATAAGAATGGATGGTATAAAATGAATGATACTTGTTGTTTTTGTTTTTGGCGTGAGTTATATTTGTCTTAAGTGACTTGTATATATGTATTTTATACAGTACCGTAAGTATTTAAATGAGATTACTCATTACGCGTTATTTGTGATAGGTGTTGAATTACCCGGGCATCCGTTCCATCGTCAGTGAACACTCCTCGAACTACCGACTACTTAATATCTAAGGTGTGAATTTATAGCCTCGCTTATATTATTTCAAATTGTTTTACCCGCGAGGGAAATGCATGCTAGTTTTTAAAAGGAACGTATATCATGAATGATTGTTAGACCCGAAAGTTGCCTTAGAAATTGTGTTGAGTACCAAAGTTGCAAAAGTCCCTAAATTCATGAACTATTAACTATTGTCTTGCCCTTGCGAAGGGGGAAATAGCCGCTTATGCAATTTGTAGTACTACGGGGTTAACGACCCAATGCTAGCCGAGAAGCTGTACTTATAGTAAGTTCTGCGGTAGATTATTTTGTATGAGAAATAAGGTATAATTGCAACTGATGCCTTTAGAGGGGCACTGGTTTCATCTGAATCATGCCGGTATATTTACGCGGGTGATTGAGTTAACGGATTAGTGTCATGAGCTTAAACACAATTGTCAGTATCCTGATTATAGTTTGTTTGATCGACAAGACTATAAATGATCACGAATGGTTTTATTATATATACGTTCAAATGGATTGAAAAACCTATGAATTCCACTCAACGTTTTCGTTGACCAAAATTTTGGCATGTATTTCAGGTAACCGCTGAGCAGTAAGATGGAGCATGCATGGGATGGATGTTGTGTGATCGGCTTGGTGTCCGCTTGTTTTTCCCTCCTTTTTCTACTTAAACAATTTTTATGTTTAATGTCATGTGGTTGTAAAACTGAAGTTTTAGGGGTTGAGATTCATGGGGACCGAAACGCTAAACTCTGTGCACTATTTGGGGTTGGAAAAACTGTGGACATGTATTATCTAACAATTTTAAATTTCAAGTTTTAAGATGACGTCTTTTTAGCGTCGTTTGATATCTCTTGTGTGCAATGAATACTGTGTAGCACCCATTGTTGTAGTTCCGCTGCGCATAACAATTGTGGGGGTGTTACAGATTGGTAATCAGAGCCACGAGTTATAGAGAACTAGGTCGTTTTTGAAAATCCTAAACTATAACTTTTGGTGTCGTAAGAAAAGGGTCCAAGCACACACAACTATCCTGCATGGCTCCGGTAAGATTTATTGTTGTATTTATGGCATTTGACGTATACTTTTGAGTAAAGTATATATATATGGGTAATTATTATATAAGTATGGAATTACTATATGTAGACGTTAAATTTTACGTGAAATATCCGACATCGTAATTTTCATATTTATCATGCATGAGCATCATATTATTACATTTCGGGCATATGTACCACCTTTGCATTGCATTTGCATGCATGTATTTATAATTATTGTATAATTACTTATGTACCCTCCGAAATTCGCTGTTATTGCAGGAATGGCCGAGGTACCGCCCAACGATAACGGTAACGATGTATGAGCAGTTTGTAGTTGAGACTAGGGTGATTAAAAAGTTTGATAAGACTGAGAGGGAGCATCAAAGATTGTTGGAAAGGACTTCAAGAATTGCGTATGATGGGATGATGAACACAAGTGCCATCAACAGTTTGAAATCAATGGTTGCGAATTTGAGTGCTAGTCTTGATCGTGTGAGGGAAGATCAGATGAGGTTGTCGAGGATGCAGAGTTGGGAGCATCGCGTGAGGGATTCATTGCCCCCGGATTGGAGATTCGTGGACGATGTGGAGATGGAGGCGAATGACTTCATGGTTCAGCCGCCTACTGGAGGTGCTTGTATTTCGGTGGGAAGTCAAGGAGCGATTGAGCATGGATCCACATCAGGGACGAAAAAGGAAACAGAATGTGGGCCAGATGAGAAAGGAAAGGGAAAAGTGGATGATGTGGACGAGGACGTGAGTGATGAGGAAACCGAGGACGACGACGAGCCGCCATCCAAGAGGCCGTGTGGATCACCACATGCCTAGTTACTTGTTTTGTATTTTTCTTTGATCATTGTAATAGAACTATTTTAGACCTTTGTATGATGGTATTATGACGAGAAACTCAAGTACTTGATGTTTTGTGGTGAACGATTGTAGTGGCATTACTTGTCACGATTTTGGTTAACTATCAATACAATCTATGTTACCTTTCATGATCTGTGATATGTCTTAAATTTGATCTTTTGTGGTGTGAATTGATGAATATTAGTAACTCCGTAGTGATGTGTCGTTGTATGTATTTTATGTCTGGGAAACTTGATATGAATACTTACATTGTTTTTCTATTTTTCTTGTCTTGCAGAAAGAGATATTCGATAAAACAATGCCTCCAAAGTTGACTGCCGATCGTGTTAACAACATGATTCAGGAAGCGATAGCTAATGCGTTGGAAGCGGACCGAGCTGGGAGAAATCAGGATCCAGGAAGGAACGCGGGGAGACAACCAGCCCCGAGAGTGTGTACCTATTCAAGCTTTATGAAGTGCGGTCCCACGCAGTTCCGTGGAACGGGTGGAGCTTTAGAGCTTAGGCGATGGTTGGAGAAAGTTGAAAGCACGTTTGAGATCAGTGGTTGTGCAGAGGCGGATAAAGTGAAGTTTGCAGCAGCTACGTTTCTGGATGATGCGTTAAGTTGGTGGAATACCCAGGTAGCTACGGTGGGATTGGCTGTGGCAAATGCGAGAACGTGGAATGCGACCAAAGCTTTGTTGACAAAGAAGTTTTGCCCAGAGGAGGAATTGGGGCAATTGGAGGACGAATTGAGACATTTGACCTTAAGGAACAACGATATAGCTGCTTACACCAGGAGATTCAATGAGTTAAGTCTTTTGTGTCCGGACATATTTGCCAATGACGCCAAGAAAATGAAGCAGTATATTAAGGGTTTATCTAGCAACATCAAGGGTGAAACAACTTCGTCGAAACCTGGAACGTTTGACGAGGCGGTTCAAATGGCACACGCTTTGATGGACGTTAAGCTTCAGGATAAGCAGAACTACATTGCTGAGGGTAACAAAAGGAAATGGGAGGCAGCACAAGGTAATCAATCCCAAGGCCAGAACCGAGGAGGAAACCGAAACAACCAAGGGCCGAACCGTAATCAGCAGTTTAATCAGAGAAGGAACGAAGGAATGAGGGCCGTGACAAACCCTAGAGGTGTGAAAGTGAACCCCCATTGTGGAAAGTGCAACTTGTATCATGTTGGAAACTGCCCGCAGGCATGCGGCAAGTGTGGAAAGGCAGGTCATAGGACTGCTAGTTGTCGAATGGGAGGAGTAGCCACTGGGGCTAATGCTATCAGGATGAGAGGATGTTATAGCTGTGGAGAAAGGGGGCATGTGCAAGCAAATTGCCCGAAGACAGGGAACAGACGGGGAGGAAATAATGCGGCAGCTGTGTATCAAGTGGGAACTGCTGATAAACCACAAGGTCCCAATGTGGTTACCGGTACGTTTTTGCTAGACGCTTGTTATGCTAGTATTTTATTTGATTCTGGCTCCGACAAGAGTTTTGTAGACGTTAGATTTAGTCGTCATATCGATAGAGAACCGGTATTGTTAACGACTAGTTATAATGTTGAATTAGCCGATGGAAAAATTGTTAGTACGAATTCTATACTGAAAGGGTGTACCTTGAAGTTAGGAAACTACGCTTTTAAAATCGACTTGATGCCTATAGAGCTAGGATCGTTTGACGTGATTGTGGGAATGGATTGGCTAATGGCGCATAGTGCTACAATCGTCTGTGGTGAGAGATTGGTGCAGATTCCGCTGAGGAATAGGGTTTTGACGGTAAAGGGAGACGAATGCACTTCTCGTTTGAAGGTGATTTCGTGTTTGAAGATGATGAAGTACGTAGAGAGCGGATGCGATGTGTTTTTGGCACAGGTTTCGAGCGATGGTGATGTAGAGGCGAGGATCGAAGAGGTACCAATTATTCGCGAGTATCCGGACGTTTTTCCAGACGAGTTGCCAGGTTTACCACCTAATCGTGAGGTCGAGTTTCGAATTGATTTAGTGCCAGGAGCTGCGCCGGTTGCACGTGCACCTTATCGCTTAGCACCATCTGAGTTAAAGGAGTTATCGGATCAATTGAAGGAGTTGATGGACAAAGGATTTATTAGGCCGAGCTCATCACCTTGGGGAGCGCCAGTGTTGTTCGTAAAGAAGAAGGATGGTTCGTTTAGAATGTGTATTGACTATAGAGAACTCAATAAGCTGACGGTTAAGAATCGGTACCCATTACCGAGGATTGATGATTTGTTCGATCAATTGCAAGGGTCCAGTGTATACTCAAAGATCGATTTAAGATCAGGGTATCATCAACTGCGTGTAAGAGAGGAGGATATTCCTGTAACTGCCTTTCGTACGCGGTATGGACACTTTGAATTTCGAGTGATGCCGTTTGGGTTGACGAACGCGCCTGCTGTATTCATGGATCTTATGAATCGCGTGTGCAAGCCGTATCTAGATAAGTTTGTTATTGTTTTCATCGACGACATACTTATTTACTCTAAGAGTAAGGAGGAGCACGAGAAGCACCTGAGAAAGATTTTGGAGTTGTTAAGGAAGGAGAAGCTGTATGCAAAATTCTCTAAGTGTGAGTTTTGGTTGGAATCAGTGCAGTTTCTAGGTCATGTGATTGATAAGGAAGGAGTTCGTGTAGATCCTGCTAAGATCGAAGCGATCAGGGAATGGTCAGCACCGACGACGCCGACTGAAGTTCGACAATTTTTGGGTTTAGCTGGGTACTATAGAAGGTTTATTGAAGGATTTTCGTTGATTGCGAAACCATTGACGCGGCTTACCGAAAAGAATAGGGTGTATGAATGGGGAAATGAGGAAGAGCTTGCTTTCGAAACGCTCAAGGATAAGTTATGTTCCGCGCCGATTTTATCATTGCCTGAAGGAACCGAAGATTTCGTAGTGTATTGTGATGCGTCTCGTAAGGGTTACGGAGCAGTGTTAATGCAACGTGAAAAGGTGATAGCTTACGCGTCGAGGCAATTAAGGAAGAACGAGGAGAACTACACGACGCACGATTTGGAATTAGGAGCGGTAGTTTTTGCGTTAAAGCTGTGGAGACACTATCTGTATGGGACAAAGTGTGTTGTATTCACTGATCACAAGAGTTTGCAGCACATTTTAGATCAAAAGGAGTTGAATATGCGACAAAGACGATGGGTTGAACTATTGAGTGATTACGACTGTGAAATTCGCTACCACCCTGGGAAGGCGAATGTTGTAGCGGATGCATTGAGTAGGAAGGAGCGGGAGAAACCTTTGAGGGTTAGAGCTTTAGTGATGAGTGAGAGCGTTGACTTAACCGAAACCATACTGAAGGCTCAGGAGAGAGGATTGATGAAAGGGAATGTTGAAGCCGAGAATTTGGGACGAATGTTGAAACCTCTTTTCGTGATTAGGTCTGACGGACTAAGATATTTTGAGAATCGGATTTGGTTACCATTGTGTCCATCTGAGGAAGGAAAGCCTGGAGTTCGAGAATTGGTTATGAATGAGTCGCATAAGTCGAAGTATTCGATACATCCTGGATCGGATAAGATGTACCACGACCTGAAGAAAGTCTATTGGTGGCCGAATATGAAGGCAGATATTGCTCGTTACGTCAGTAAGTGTTTGACTTGCGCGAAGGTTCAGGCAGAACATAAGAAACCATCTGGATTGTTGGTACAACCGGAAATCCCAGAATGGAAATGGGAGAAAATCGCAATGGATTTTGTGACGGGTTTACCTAGGACTCCTAGTGGATGCGATATGATATGGGTAATTGTGGACAGGTTGACGAAATCTGCTCATTTCTTACCTATGAAGAAGACGGACAGCATGGAAAGACTCGCCAGCGTGTACGTGAAAGAGATCGTCTGTAGACATGGAGTGCCGTTATCGATCATTTCGGATCGTGACAGTAGATTTACGTCGGAATTTTGGAGATCGCTTCAACGTGCGATGGGCACTGAACTGAGTTTAAGCACGGCTTATCACCCGGAAACTGACGGCCAGAGTGAACGAACGATTCAAACGATGGAGGACATGCTCCGAGCATGCGTGATTGATTTTGGAGGAAGTTGGGAACGCCACTTGCCTCTGGTGGAATTTTCGTACAATAATAGTTATCATGCGAGTATCAAAGCAGCACCGTTCGAAGCATTGTATGGAAGGAAGTGTAGATCGCCCGTGTGTTGGAGTGAAGTAGGGGAAAGTCAATTGACTGGACCCGAAATGGTTTTAGAAACGACAGAGAAGATCGTGCAGATCAAGAACCGACTACTTGCTGCGAGAAGCCGACAGAAAAGTTATGCCGATAACCGAAGGAAACCGTTGGAGTTTGAAGTTGGAGATATGGTTATGCTCAAGGTATCGCCATGGAAGGGTGTAATTCGTTTTGGGAAGAAAGGAAAGTTGAGTCCGAGGTATATTGGACCGTTTAAGATCGTTGAACGAATTGGACCAGTAGCGTACAAGTTAGAATTGCCGACCGAGCTTAGTGCTATTCATGACACGTTCCACGTATCGAACCTGAAGAAGAGTTTGGCGGACAAGGAATTGGTGATTCCTTTGGACGAGATTCGACTAGACGACAAAATGCACTTTGTGGAAGAACCTGTGGAAATCATGGACCGGGAGGTCAAGCGGTTGAAGCATAGTAGGATTCCTATTGTGAAGGTCCGATGGAATTCTAAGCGTGGACCGGAATACACCTGGGAACGTGAGGACTTTTTCAAGGAAAGGTATCCTCATTTGTTCCAGTAAGACGAAATGTGAGCCCAAGAAGAGGCGAGCGCCGGGACGTCGCTCTCTTTAAGGAGGGGTGGATGTGACACCCTAGAATCGAGGTCATTAACGATACCCTAAATTACGCTAATTTTTGAAATTTTTGATAAATTTTAATTTCTATAATTATAAGTATTTTGGTTAGGACCGATGTTCGAGGTTATAATTTTTACGGTTGACGTTTTGAGAAGGACGATGACGATTACGATCCCGAGGGATGCCCAATTTTATATAATTTTTGACGATTTATCGATAATGTAATTTTTCGAGAATTTTATTTACGGTTCGTGTTAAGTTGAGTCGTGTGAGTTTTATAGCCTTCCAAGTACATTTAAAGTATCCCAAAAATATTTTGGAGCATTCGGGAAGATTTCCGACTCCCGTAAAATTTTCAAAATTGACAAATGAGTCAAACCCGCAAAGTTTTGAGGTTGTTTTCTATTTAAGGACAAAAGAAGCCCAATATTGCACTTAGGTCCCTCCTAACTAACAAAAAGGGGCAAAGTGGACAAACACACAAACACATACAAAAATTTACAAGAAAAATCAAACACTCTCCCTCCCTTGTCTCTCTAAACTCACGGCACACCCAACACCAACAAAAATCCACCTAAAATCTTTTCTACTTGATTTTTCAAAAATCTAAGGTTAGACCACGCTTAGTTTGGTCATTACCCACCTATTCATGTAATCAAATCCAACATGCATTGATAAAAATTTTTCAAGATTTTTCATATGATCCAAAATTCGTTTTTGTGGCTAATTGAGCTAATGCATGTTAATTTTGAGTGTTATGGAGGTATAAACACCATGAAAACCCACCAAAATTAATTTGGTTGTGGTGAATGGGTCACCCAAACCCCACGGCAATGGGGGTGTTTGGGGAGCCATGGTGGTTGTTGATCATGCATGTTATTATTGTGTTTGGTTATTTGTTTTATGATGATTTACATAGGTGTTACTACTTGCATGTGTATTTTTCTTTGATTTTGATATTGAGATTGGTTGATCAATAGGGGTAGGATGGAAGTTTGATGTTAGGATATGTTTGGGAAGTCTTAGGATGATGTTTAGTGTTGGTTAGAAGTCTTGGAATCGAGTCTAAGCATGTTTTTGGTATAGTCATTTTTAGGCAGAAACATTTGGTCTATTTTGGAAAAATGATTTTTGTTCCAAGTCTTGAAAACTAAATATAGTGATAGAGGGTTTTTCTAGCTTTAATTTGGTATAAGGTAGAGCCCGTGACTCAAAACGAGCTAAAAGTTATGACATTTTAAAGATCGGGTACCGGGAGACGAGGACTTTCACAATCCGGATTTGTGCAAAGTTTTAGTCAAATCCCGAGGGTCACAAGTATAATTTGGTGAATGATCAAGGGTCAAAACTTGGTCCCTAACCTGTACAAATGAGTCTATATGTTGACTTATGAGTCAAGAAAGTCAAAGGTATTTTTCATATAGGTCAAAGTGGTCAAAATTGGTCGAAGCGCAATTTCAGCCCGTAAAATGTAGTCGTGGAAATGAGTTGCGTAACGGGTCGTAAAAGTGAAAACTTTTGTTGGACTTAAAAACATGTTATCTACAGGTCATATAGGATTTTTGGAAATTTTATCAAATTTTATAAGCATGGTTTAATAAGGTAAAACAGCCCGTACTTTAGTCAAGTGCCGGCGAGAACGTGTAAAAATGGACAACGTAGGTTATAAGAATGGATGGTATAAAATGAATGATACTTGTTGTTTTTGTTTTTGGCGTGAGTTATATTTGTCTTAAGTGACTTGTATATATGTATTTTATACAGTACCGTAAGTATTTAAATGAGATTACTCATTACGCGTTATTTGTGATAGGTGTTGAATTACCCGGGCATCCGTTCCATCGTCAGTGAACACTCCTCGAACTACCGACTACTTAATATCTAAGGTGTGAATTTATAGCCTCGCTTATATTATTTCAAATTGTTTTACCCGCGAGGGAAATGCATGCTAGTTTTTAAAAGGAACGTATATCATGAATGATTGTTAGACCCGAAAGTTGCCTTAGAAATTGTGTTGAGTACCAAAGTTGCAAAAGTCCCTAAATTCATGAACTATTAACTATTGTCTTGCCCTTGCGAAGGGGGAAATAGCCGCTTATGCAATTTGTAGTACTACGGGGTTAACGACCCAATGCTAGCCGAGAAGCTGTACTTATAGTAAGTTCTGCGGTAGATTATTTTGTATGAGAAATAAGGTATAATTGCAACTGATGCCTTTAGAGGGGCACTGGTTTCATCTGAATCATGCCGGTATATTTACGCGGGTGATTGAGTTAACGGATTAGTGTCATGAGCTTAAACACAATTGTCAGTATCCTGATTATAGTTTGTTTGATCGACAAGACTATAAATGATCACGAATGGTTTTATTATATATACGTTCAAATGGATTGAAAAACCTATGAATTCCACTCAACGTTTTCGTTGACCAAAATTTTGGCATGTATTTCAGGTAACCGCTGAGCAGTAAGATGGAGCATGCATGGGATGGATGTTGTGTGATCGGCTTGGTGTCCGCTTGTTTTTCCCTCCTTTTTCTACTTAAACAATTTTTATGTTTAATGTCATGTGGTTGTAAAACTGAAGTTTTAGGGGTTGAGATTCATGGGGACCGAAACGCTAAACTCTGTGCACTATTTGGGGTTGGAAAAACTGTGGACATGTATTATCTAACAATTTTAAATTTCAAGTTTTAAGATGACGTCTTTTTAGCGTCGTTTGATATCTCTTGTGTGCAATGAATACTGTGTAGCACCCATTGTTGTAGTTCCGCTGCGCATAACAATTGTGGGGGTGTTACAATTATGCTATGATTATTTTAAGATTTGCTGGTTATGCTGCTAATTGACTAATACTGGTATGGTTGTTTTTGTTGTTTGTCAAATATTGCTGTTATTAGAAGTAATACATTCGATTAGCTGTGTTAAATTTCGAGTTGGGCTTCAAGCCCAATAGCAAACTAAAAAAGAACTGTACAAACAAGTTGAGAGAAAAAAAAAGTGTTTTCAAAAAATGACAGTCAGTGGGTTTGAACCCCTGACCACACACAGAAATATCAAACACAGTACTACAATGTTAAACCATCTGTGCTCACTTTGCATTTCTTTATAGTTTCTATCATATATTTTTTTTGCACGCTTTGTTTTACATGTTGATAATAAAAGAAAAAAACAACAACCAAAAAGGCCACAGTGGGTTTCGAACCACTGACCTCACCAACAATACAGACCCAGCAGCCCACGAAATGACCATCTGCTCTATGGCTAATTTTGGTTACTAGTTCCTTTTATTTTTCTCTTATATTTTTTTTCTATTTTCATATTGTTTTAAGTTAATCAGCCCTTTTAAGCTTGTTTCGAGCTTAATTGGGCTTATTTTTCAGCATTCTTATTTTTCTTTTGTTTCTGTACTAGTGTAGGATTTTCTAAAATTGGTTTCGTATTTTTCCCGTTTATAGATTATTTTTAATCATTATTTTCTTTTTAAATAGTTTTAAGGTTTTTAAAAATAGAAGAAAATTGAGAAAAAGTTTCAAAAAATATTTTTTAGTTTTTAATTAATGTTTTTGAGGGTGACAAATAGAAAAAACTAAATTTTGTCTTTTTATTAGTTATTTTAATTTCTAGGATTTTTATTTAACTTTAAAAATTAATATAAAATAATTTAAAAGTATTCAAATTTTTTGGTTTGCGTATTTTTTGTAGTTAGGATTTTAAGAATATTTTAGTGATTTTTAATTAATTTTTAGGTGAATTTTTTCGTTGGGTCGCGTTTTTACGTTCGTACGTATACGCATTTCCGGCCATTTTTAGCGTAATTCGTCTCCTTTTTCTTTTCTTTTCGTCTTCCCAAAGACGTAACGACTCGATTAAATAACGTATATACTTGTTGGCTAAACACCATACCTCCTCCGAGAACGAACTTGACTGTCGGTATTTGCGTTTTTCACAAAACGTAATTACTAATACTTGCTACGACTTTGGTTTTTGCTTTCTTTTTCCTAAAAGATAGTAAACGACTAAAAAATACAACATCAGTATACTCTTGAGGTATACTCATAAACTCTTGTTTCCCTATTGAACTCAACCCAAAAGAAGCCCATAAATAATATCATGGGTCAACCCGAAAACCATTTTACCAAAGATTAACACTCAAACCTGAGCTCTCAGTGGTCACGAATCGAAAAGAAACAAATCATCGCGTACTGAAGCCATATTTGCACCATATCTGCATGATTATGTGTGTATTGTTCAATTTTATGACATGAACTATAAACGTCACATGTGAAAATAAATAAAACTTACAAAAAAGTTAACATAACCTGTGAAACCTGTGATACCCGGTCATGTTACGTAGATTGAACAATATTTGAATACAAATTGGGTACTTCCGTAATTAATTTAGTAGGTTGCGTACATTGGTTAAAATGGATAAGTTAGTTACATAAATTCAGACTTTCCCCTAAGTACAAGGGCCAAACATTTCACTTTCCAAAGTATAGGAGGCGTTTAACTTAAACCGTGAGTCAAATGATAACCACAAGGGCCATTGTTGCCAAAACCTAAACTAAATTTGAGCCCTAATTGTTTTAATAAACAAACCGAGAACTCAAGGGGTCACTTTTGCCATTTAGGTAAAGTTTTACAAGCCCTAGCCTTGTTTTATTAATATTCGAGACCTTAAGGGTCATTCCTGCCACTTTTGAAACTTGACATAAGCCCTAGAAACATTATAAACCATTTTTGTGACTCAAGGGACTAAATGTGTCAATTTAGAAACTTAAAACAAGCCCTAACTCTTTATATAATAAATTCCGAGACTTGGGGGGGTGTTTTGTCATTTCCCCAAAGTTTTACAAGCCGTAGGGGCATTTTTATAAATAAACTAAACGGACGAGGACTAACGACGCGATAAACTTAACGAACGAAACCCTAAAGGTTATTTTTGTAATTTGTCATACTTACAAGGGTTTACTAGTAATTTTAATATAATTAAAAGTATTAATAAAATATTTTATTAAATTTAGTTATTTGAATAATTAAATAAATCACTAGTTTATTCACGAAAATATATAAACTGACGAATCCCGTTAATTATATTTTTGAGACTTAAGAAAATAATATAATATTACCTTACGGTTTATTTAAATAAAATCCATTTATTTAATTTATTCTCGTTTACTAAGTCAACTTACATATTTTTAGACAATAAAAATATACGTTATTCACAACTCTTTATAAGTATAAACATTTAGACAATCGTTATAACGTATTAATTTGTGATCATGCATTCTTTAAAAATCATACATCCATCATGCATTGTTAATTATGCATTTACTAAGGCACTTAAAATTACTTAGGTAATTACTCCGGTTCGTGATCATATTGTGCCAGTTTGTTCAGTGACATCATCGTCATCACATCATTACCACTAAGGTGAGTTCATGGCCCCATCTTTACTGTTTTATAACTGGGAGAGAAAACATACAAAAACTATATATATTTTAGATATGCAAAACATGCACTGGCAACAACAACTTACTGCGTATTGTTTGCCCCATACCCGTGGACTGTAATAGTTAATAGTGTAGCGCGAAATGTGTGAATAGATCTATTTGGGTATTGACAATACCCGGCCTGCGTGACTTGCTATCACGAAACGCTTAGGCCAAGCAACAGGTTTACATCATTGTCGGACTGAGGGAACAACATCGGGACAGATCCAAATGGTCTTACCGAACTACTTTTTGTCTAGCTTTTATTACAGGGCAATAGGAACTACTATAGTATGTAGCTTAGTGCTCTACTATCTTTGTGATGTTTTAGCATTTTATTAACTTATTATTTAATTAAACCTGTGAATTCACCAAGTTCGTGTTGACCCCCACATTTTACTCTATATGTTTTCTCAAGAAAGTAAAGCAGGTTCATGCATTGGGTTCTAGCATTTTAGGAGCATCATGTCTTTCATTGGGCTCAGATATTTACTTCATTTTTATAATAAATGTGGTTTACAAACAAGATACTAAGTGTGTACAATTGATTCATGTAATTTGTATTAAATGACTTTTATGATCATTGCTCTATATACTATGTGCTATCGATCCACCCAAGTAACACCCCAATTACTATTCCGCTGCATTTGACCAACTTGGGGGTGTTACAAAATTAGGGTTTACGTCTTAAATTAGCATCGTCTATGTCTAAACCGGAGAGCTCTACGTTACGTGTTTACGTTTACATACTCCGTGTTTGTAACAGTCCGACATTTCAAGTAGTAAATTTATCCTCGAATATTATTTTGAAATTTTAGTTTGTGTTGGTTCATAAATTCACAAATTTACGAGAAGAAATTATGACTTACGTGCATAATTTAACGTCTTTTACGATTAAACCAGGAACCCTAGGTTTACGTATTTACTCTTTTGTGCTCCGTTTTTTATGAGACAATTTTTAGTAGAATCGTTTTGTGCCGTATATTCATAATTTATAAATTTTTTTTTCGTAAATCGACCCGAGGGCACGTAAATCGAGGAAACTAGAATCAAAGAGTACCCGTAAAATAATGGGCATGAAACAAGTTTACACTTGTACCACCCCCCATACAAGTGGTGGCAACATAAACTCACAAGATCTTGTTGTCAAACCATGAGCAAGTATGTGACACTTGTCTCATACATGCATTTGACCAAACCACAAAACCTCAAACTTTCTTTCATACCTCTCACAAACATGCAAATTTATTGAAAGTTCATCAAATCCTCTCCCTCTCCATTATTCTTGCCGTCCATAACCACCATCACACCACCATTATCATCAAAACTTTAACCTACAACATAATCTATAATTAACATATGTTGATTGCTACATAAAAAGAGGATGATTGGAGGAGATTACAACTTATGAAAGGAAGATTCTAAGTAGTTCTTGGGGCTGATTTCTCAAGAGGAATACATATATTTGAAGATCACAAAAAGATGTTTGGAAAAGATAAAGATTTGGTTGCAAGGATCAAGCTTGTTCATCTAAAATCCCATCTTTTCCATCACTTTGGTTGGTATAAAGATTGTCTTCCTACCATCATCCTACTATTTTTGTAAATGTATTTGTCTATTTACTTCTAAATTTATATGTAATATATCTATGAATTATGATCAAGTGATTGCATGGGGATTTTATGTCATTAGATTAAGTTGATGAGGCTAAAACTACAAGTAAAAGTTGTTAAAATCTTGACTAGTTAAGTAGGTTGTAATAAACAGTAACTTTCAATAATTTTTCTTGGTTAAATGGATGCGATTATTAGATATACAGATAGATAAATGATTTTTACATAAGTGGTGAATTGGCCACAGAATGGAATGTTAAAAATGAGCAAGATATGGCCAAAACACTTTTGTGGTACTAATCTCTCTGGTCTGTTTGGACAAATTATTAAAATTACCTATAAGCTGTTGGAGCAGGAGATACAATAGAGTTATTTGTAGCACATATCATGTAGTTTATACAGTAAACATTTGGGGTTTCAACTCCTTGTAGAACTCAAGATATGGTCAAAATGGTGAACATGAGATTTCACATCAAATTTCTTAATAAAAGTATATAATATTAAAAGAGCACTTGAAGTAAAATATTATATAAAATAAGTACATAAAAGTAAATAATTGATGTAACTATTATAAAATATGTTTATACACTATAATAATTAAATATCTCATTTTATAAAAGTAAGACTCAACAAGTTTTATAAACTACAAACTATATATAAATTTTACGTCTTTTCGTCTAAAGCCGAAAGGATGGCGTTCTCGCCAAATAAAACTTAGATGGTTGGACCCATCTAATGTAATGTTTTTATAAACCATCTACTGATATATAAACACAGTTTACAAGTAAAAATCGACAAAATCGAGCTTTGTAACATATGGACCATAATGGGCCAAATTAGCCTTGTTGGACCACTAGGTCCAACTAGTTTGGTTTAATATTATTGGACTTACTCATGGGCTTAACCCACTTGGGTCCAACATATGAGTATGGGCCTGGTCTTAAAAAGATAAATGGACTAATATAATGTATTGAACTCTTAATAGGCTTACTGGGCCTTAATATGTAAATGGGCTAAAACTAGTATAACTAGACTAAGTTAACTAGTACCTAACAACTAGTAATGTTGTATAAGGAAATAAAACCCCACTTGATCATCATGTTATGACATCATTACATATACATAACAACTTTTATAAAGTTATTTGACGATAGTCTAAGACCGAGTATTATTTGTTTAGGTTTCCCGTGATCAAGGCACGTACCGTACATCCTAATTGCCGATAACTCGCCTTTCCCAACCAACGTGAGTTCATAGCCTCACACTCTTTTAAATGTTTTATGAAGTGTTTTATAAACCCGCGAGGGAGATAACATGCTAGTTTTAATAAAAATAGAACACAAGTGGTCCTGATTGTATGCTTATTGATATGGACCCGATTGATTGTATGACCCAATGAATGATTGAAATGGATTATTATTAGTTAGGTTATGTCACTATAAGTCCCATTAGCATGAATTGTGAACTACCGGGAGTGGTAGACGCTTATGCATATGATAGTACTATTTGGGGAAGATCACCCCAGTTCGCGCCTTGACAGTTGATCCCCGTCGTGCCACATTGATTGGTAAGAGAATTTATGTCTGAGAGTGGTATATTTAGCGTGATTATTATGACGACACGCTGTTTTAAATGGGCAAAGAAATTCCGGGCTAGCTACCCGATATATATTATAGAAAGGTAACAATGTCATGCGACTTATAATAATCCAATAATAATAATGATAATGGTAACTCCGAGGCTGCGGTCTTAGGAATAGCTTATGATATATGATTTAAATTATAATATATTGTCTGACTAGCAATATGGGGTCTTATTTATTATTATACCTGTGTTCTGGTTTTACATATTTTTTTATATAACAGTTTTTATTATTCTTTAAACAACGTTATAAAACGTATTGAATGGTGCTGTTACGACAATGAGTCATATAAAATGTTTTTGGCCTAAGTTATATTTACGACAATGATTCGTATAAAACTGTTTTTGGCCGATGTTATGGTCTACGACCAAGTATTACCCAAAATGCTTTTCGGTAATGGTTATATACCAGTTTTATGTTAATGGTTATTATTAAACTCTATGGACTCGCTCAACGTTTCGCTGACTTTTAACATGTTTTATCTAGGGTACTTGAAGGTAATTCTAGGGAAGACGACAAGAATTTATGGCCCACATTTAAATAAAAATTTCCATTCAAATGATTTGTAAATTTATAATATATACTTTGACCCGAGGACCTATGTAATTTGATATTTATGAATGGAAAATGCTTTGTTATTAAACGACGCGATTTTTAAGCGTTGTCTATGATTTGAGTAATGTGCTATCCCGTAACACCAACGACTCTTTCGCTGATTTGAAACATGAATATTTGGGGGTGTTACATGTTTCTTGTGATCTTTTGTCATTTTCTCAATATCCGTACCTAAAATACACATTGAACAAACACAAGCATATATTTGGCACATTTTCTGATATTTAAAGCGTTTTAAGCCCGTTTTTGGACGATGAGACTATGTATAAAAGCAGTCTCATCAGATATTATCAAAGGTCATAGTTTTGTAAGCTTGTGTGGATAATATTGAATTGGCATGAATTTCCCAACCATCTCCAAGAGATCCAAGGAAAGCAGCATTAATGTCATCATCTTCAAACTCAGTCTCCATGAATGCCAGCTTGCTAGTAATATCTTGAAGACAACTTCTCACCTCGCTTAACTTTTCATTAGGTCGAGCTTTGAAGACTATAAACTCTAATACCAGCTTCTTCTTCCTTTGTTTGAGAGTGTCCTCATTACCACAATAGGTGGTATCAAGGGCTTCCCAAACCTCTCTAGCAGATTCATACTTTCTGAATTTGTGCTGGTTTTTGCTTCCAAGAGCCAGTTTGAGAATGCACAATGCCTTCATGTCAAGCCTTCTATCGGCTATCTCTACAGCTGAGGTGGCTCTTCCATCTTTAGGTCTAGGAATCAAATCTTTAGGCTTAGCATTGGCTGTTCTCCTTTTGTCAACAAAGTCCAAGATCTTTTTAGCTTGGTTAAACTTGTTTCCAAGCCCAACAACCTCCCAGAGAACATAGTTGTCCACTTGGAGGTATTGCTCAAAATTGAACTTTTAGATTTCAAAGTTATCAAGGTCAAGCATGGGGATTTTGAGGTTATGATTTGAGGTTCCTGAACTTTGGGTTTCTAAGGTTGAGGTTGACATGATGATTTTAGGGTTTTGAAAAAAATTAGGGTTTTATACGATTAGGGTTTTGATGTTCTTCTGATCAAAGTTCCTCAACAACCTTTGATACCACTTGTTGATCCCAAACTTAGATCGATTTAGCTTTGTGTTATCGAGATTGAATCAAGTATAACACGTAGAGAAACTTTGTGTTTATAGCAATCTAAGTGTTATGCCGAATTAACTCTTAAACCAATGAACAAAGCAAAACACAAGGTATACCAAACTTTCACTCTTATTAATAAACGATGAGGTACAATGAAAGTATTCAGAATGTCTATCAATACCAAACCCTAAGACCTCCTTTTATAACATAAGGAGTCTTGAACAATAATCTATCTATCAACTATTTTAGGAAAAGATAACTATAGAGAATACATTGTAGAACATATCTTTTCTAAGTATACAAAACGTGTTGACTAAGTAGTTGATAATAACTGGGATTACCTTTGTCAGCGCTTGAATTTGTCTTGTTAGTGCTCATTCTGTCAGCGCCTCAATTACTCTTGTCTGCGTCCAAAATCCTCTTGTCAGCGGCATAGTGACTTAGCTAATTTTATTCCCAACAAAATGCACGTTATAATTAAATTAAATATGCAAGTTAGGTTATGTTAGTTAATGAAAATTAACCTAAGTATTTATTTGACTTAATTAAATTAAAGACACGTTGTAATTTAATTATTTGTATAAAGTAAAGTTTTATTAAATTATCATGACATATTATTAATTAATAAAACAATGCTTATCATTATTAATTAATAATCAATTTGGCCTAAGTATTTAATTTGGTAAACTTTACTAATAAATCGTCGTGACTTATGATTTAAGATACATTAAGCACTAGCTTGTATTTTTGGACTCATGAACCAAGCTTATTTCTATTTTTGGAAAATTACTATTTTTGGAAACTTTCTAGTTTTGGAAACTTTCTATTTTTGGGAACCTACTATATTTAGAAAGTTACTTATTATTATACTATAAGTATAGTAATACAAGAATACATGAAATACATAATTAGGATATATGTAAAACATAAATAAGTATAAGATAACACTTAAAATAGTAAACATGACCCGAACATATAAAATAAGCTAAGAACACACAAAACCAGTAAAACACACAGTAATCAGACAACCCATACATGAACCTTATTTATGTAGTATCCGTGAAGTCGGATTAGATCGTTCAGTTTCCATTGTAGCTTTACTGCTGGACATGAGGTATGGATATTCCGTCCTTTAGTATGGACATTCCCTCGCATGTTTGATTAGGATTCCCCGTTTGCAGCCATTTGTTTTCCCCAGTTATTTTATATGCTTTGAATGCTTATGTTTTATTTTAAATGCACGAGCTATATACATGCATGCCAGTGATCTAGTTATGGAGGTACCATATCCATAACACTAGAGGCACTAGTGTTATGACTTCCCCATGACGGAGTGATTGCTCGTGGCGTCACTTCAGTTTGGCCATTTATTTATATTATCATGTGGGGCATATGGGTGCATTTTAGTTACATGTTTTCAATCAAGATTTTCATGGTGAATGTGGTGTGTGCCTTTCATCCTTCACATTAGAGCTGATCCCTCCTACCCAGACTAGTATAATTAGAGGCACCCCCTCTAACTACATGATGAGTTCACCCCTCTAAGTATTCATGCACGTTGATACCTCATGACCTATATGGGCTCTTGGCTAAATTTAAAATACACTTTTTCATAAGTTAATCATAATCTTTTCAAACTATAAAACCATTATAAACATGTTCCAGGTTTTCTAGGACTTATACATTTCCGCTGCATTCAGTCTTATTTATGTTTCAACCATTCATACTATGTCATATATCCGTTCATTGAGCTTATTGCTAAGCCGTTACTTTCCTTTCCATGTCCCAAAATGGTAGGTACCCAAGGACAGACTTGAGCATTTGAAAGACGTGCATATGATGGAAGCTGTATTAGACTTCTTCTCCTTTTGCCTCTTATACTTATGCTTGTTTAGACACTTGTTTCGTCCTTCTCGTTTCATTTACTTTATTTATGTTTTGGGCTTATTTTTGGGAACCGATGTTTGATTCCCGTTTTCCCTTTTGGTCATGTATATTTTAGTACATATTACCTTGCATGCTTTGATGACACGCTATAAATACAAGTAACGATCCACTTATCAAAGTGGGGTGTTACATAAAGTCTATAAGTTGTTTAACTGTACTAAAAGTGGTATGACGAAATATAAATATAAGTACATGGTGGCATAATCCTAGTGTATGTCCAGGCCTTAATTGGTTAGCTAAACCATCATCAACTCCTACCGTCTCTTTGTAACAATTCCCTAGTTTATGTCCATGTATGGTGTTACAAAGGTACGTAGTATATAATTAATTGTAAAAAGTAACTAAAAGGGAAAAACGAGAGTAACAGAACCTGTTAGGACCTTTGGAATAGTTATTTGTAATAGGTAGACTAGGAGGTATGTAGTTCCTCCTGGTCCTAGTAGTAGTAGGAGCAAGACGTGCTCCTGGTCTTATAAAAAGTCAAATTTTATTATTTAAAGATTATTATGTTAGGATATGCATGAGATATGTTAGAAAAGGATATGCATATCAGTTTTACACGTTTTGGTTAATGATGTATTAGGGTTTCTTTGTAGCATAAAAGGAACCTTAGGCAGAAGGGTTCAATACACCTTCATCAAATATAATTCTAGTTCATATTTATATTAGAAATCCTTAGTAAAGGATCAAGTCGTTATAGTTATTCTGTTCTTCTTGTTCATAGTATTTGTATTCCGCACTTATACTGTTTGATTTATATAGAGTCTCTCTATGAATAGACTTGTGATTACAGAAGTCGTTCACCGTTCCTAATAGGCTGCAAGATCCACATCTAGTGGACCCAACAAGTAAGATCAGATCTTGGGAGAGTCTCTGTACAAGAAGAATCAATTTTTCTTATTACTAACATCTTTGATTAATTATGTATGCCTCAAGTTCTACTCAAACAGGAGAAGATAGTACCCCTAAAACACAGCAACCTCAGCAGATTATTGCTACGGTTTCCAACACAAATGGTAAGTTTCCTCTTCTGAAAAAGGATGAGTATTATAGCTGGGCAATGAAGATGGAATGCTAGATCACCAACACTGATCAAGATCTTTGGAAGATTATTCTGAATGGAAACAACAAGAAGTTGACTGGAAGAGACAAGAATGGTAGTATTATTCTTCTTGACCCTAAAACTCATGAAAAAATCACAGCTGTTCAGAAGGAGATCAAAGCAAAAACTATTTTGCTTAAGTCTCTTCCCGATGATCACATGGGTGACTTTTATCATCTGGACGATGCTAGAGAAATCTTGAATGGAATAAAAGCAAAGTTTGGTGGGAATGAGGAGTCAAAGAAAATGCGAAGATCCATGCTGAGAGATGAATTTACAGACTTCAAGATATCAGAAACTAAAGGTATCCATCAAGGGTATGACATGTTCCAAAAGATACTGAGCCAGTTGAATCAACTCCGTCGAAACCTGACAATGGTGATATTAAAGAAAGGTTTCTTAGAGCCTGACCCTACTCATGGAATCAAGTGGTAATCTCTCTCAAATCAAAAGGTGGGCTTGACTATCTTAATTTTGATGATTTGTTTCATAAGCTCAAAACCTTTGAGCCTCATGTGATGGGATACTCAAGTGATTCTTTTCCTACTCCTGCTAATTCTTCCTTTGTGAGTTATATGATCTAGTCCCATGTCTTATGCTAGTAGCCCAAGCAATACTGTGTCTTCTCAGCATACTTCTACTCCTGAACCAAAAGCCAAGTCTAGTAGCATGGTAGAAGTTATTCTTCACTCTTTTGTTTCTGACGTTGATCCTCAACAGCAACTTGCTTTTGATGACTTCAAACAGGTTGATAAACTTGACCTGGATGAAATGGATCTCAAATGGCAGATGTCCATGCTCACTCTTAAGGTTCACAAGTTTCAGAAGAAAGTCGGTCGAAAATTTAACTACAACCCAAGAGAGCCAACAAGGTTTGACAGAAGCAAGGTTAGATGCTATAACTGCCAGCAGCAAGGTCACTTTGCTAGGGAATGCTCTAACAAGCATGAACAGGAGAAGGACAGGTATTCAACTTTCAAGATTCAGGAGGTGAAGGATGACAAGAAGGCTTTGGTGTCTGTTGACTCTATGGTCAACTAGAATGATCATCAGAATGCTGCCCTGGAAACAGTTGAACCTTCTACTGATGTGTTTGCAATGATTGCTGGGAATCTGTCTGATGCCGAGGAAGCAGAAGAGTTTGTTCTTATGGGCATCTCACCTCAGGTACAACATTGTCCTCTAGGTTGTCATGATAAATATTCAGAATTGTTGTCTCAATATAATGACTTCAATGAACAAAATGATAAGTATTTTTTAGAGGTTCAAGCATATAAGAATTCTTTAAAAACATTGGAGCAACAAAAGAGGTGGCTTCAAGATACTCAACGAGAGTATGAGGATAAAATCAGAATTCTGAACATTGATTTAAAAAACACAACAAATATGCTTAAATACATTGAAAAGGTAAAAGATGACAGTATCAAAGATAAACAAGACATGAAGGAAAAATTAGATGCTACACTTTTATGATTTGAAAAATGGCAAAAGACACCTAAGAATCTTTCAAAATTAATTGATAGTAGTATGTCTGGTAGGACTGAAAGAGGGTTAGGATTTGATAAATATATTGATTCAGAAGATGTGTTTGATTTATCTTTTTCAAGTGTCTTTGATCCTGACAAGGAGGAAGAGGGAACACCTAGCTACAATAGGTTTAAACCAGCTGCAGAAATGCATGCTGTCCCTCCACCTCTTACAGGAAATTCCATGCCCATTACTAGGCATAATGACTTGGATGGATCACAGATGCATGAGTCCCCAAAAAGTTCTACTAATACTAATAACTTTGTCTCTTTTACTTTCAGTGACAAAGCCAGTGACTCTGCATCATGTGGTTCAAGTGAAGAGTCGAGACCTAAAAGTTCCAAATCAAATGACCATGCTGCTACTAGTGCTAGGAAGGGTGAAGAGAGTGTTGCTTCTACTTCATCTGTGTCTAGTTCTGGTTTATTGAGTCCTAGGAATAATGTTTCTTCTAGAATTGTGTGTAATAAAGTTAGCAGTATGAAACAATGTCATTCTAATAAAAGGTCGTTTAAAACATGTTTTGTTTGTGGGAGTGCATTTCATTTGATTAAAGTTGTGATTTTTATGACCAACATCCTTCTGCTTATCAAGCATTTCCTGCTCCTGGTCCACCAGGAGTTGCTCCATATTCTTCTAGAAGACTAAACCCATGTGCCCAATCTTTTTCTTCTTCTAGAAGGATCTCTCCATTAGCTTCTGATCATTGGAGAAACACTGGATTATTTCCAAATAGACCAACCAGCCACTATTTTTAGAACTTTAATCCGAATTATGCATTTAATTCAGACCAAATGTATTTTGGGTTGGGAAATCTGGGTACTGCTGTTAAGCCCTCAGCAGGTTGTTCTTGGTCAAACAATAACACCCATATGATGAATAGGCAACCTAAGAACAACAGTGGATATCATCAATCTTCTTGGCAGGCTCAAACCTGAAAAGGTTTGGGTCCCCTTAAGACACTAACTTTTGCATATATCTTTTATTGTTGTTGTAGGTTACTCCGTACCAAGATCCTACTCGTGGGATTGTTGATAGTGGATGCTCTAGGAGCATGACAGGAAATAAAAGTCTTCTATCTAACTTTGTACCATTTCAAGGCGGAAAGGTCTATTTTGGAGGAGGTGAAGGAAGGATCACTGGCAAAGGAACGATTCAGACGCCTAATCGTAACTTTGAGCAAGTCTACTATGTGGAAGCACTTCAACACTTCAACTTGATCTCTGTCTCTCGGATTTGTGACAAGAAGCAGTTTGTCCTCTTTACGGGTACTGATGCACTAGTGTTATCCAAAGAATTTAAACTCCCGGATGACTCACAGGTTCTACTCAGAATCCCTAGAAGACACAAACTCTATAGTATCAAGCTGAATGAAGTCAATCCTACTGGTCAACTAGCATGTTTGGTTGCTAAAGCCTCAGAAGATGAAGCCACTAAATGGCACATAAGGATGGGACATGTGAACTTTAAGACCATTCACAAATTAGCAAATATGAACTTGGTCTCTGGTTTACCTCCCAAAACTTTCAGAAATGATATCAATTGCCTTGCATGCAAAAAAGGCAAACAACATAAAGCATCCTTTAAGGTCATTACTTCTCTCAGCCTTATAACTGAACCATTGCAGCTACTACACATGGATTTATTTGGTCCTACCTCTTTTAGGAGCATTGACCACAAACAATTCTGTCTTGTGGTAACTGATGGGTATAATAGGTTCACATGGGTTTTCTTCATGGCTTCCAAGAGTGAGACCTACTCAATTCTCAAGGACTTTATTACACTAATTGAGAATCAGTTGTCCAAGAGGTTAAAGGTATCCGATGTGATAATGGAGCAGAATTAAAAAATGCAGACCTCATAGCACTTTGTAATTCTAAAGGTATCAAAATAGATTATAGTGCAACAAGAACTCCTCAACAGAATGGCGTGGCAGAAAGAAAGAACAGGACTCTAATAGAAGCTGCGAGAACAATGCTAACCGATTCCAAGCTTCCAACCATGTTCTGGACAGAAGCTATTAATACTGCAAGTTATGTCCTGAATATAGTTTCTATTACTAATCCTCACAAGAAGACTCCCTATGAGCTACTCACAGCTAAAGTACCAAACATTGCTCATTTGAAGCCATTTGGGTGTCCTGTCACCATTCTGAATACTAGTGACTATTTGGGGAAATTTGATGGCAAGGCAGATGAAGGATACATTGTGGGATATTCAGCTCACTCTCGGGCTTATCGTGTCTACAATCTCCAAGCCAAGCGAGTAATTGAAACTATTAATCTCAGGTATTTTGAGGAGACGTCAAACATACAAGGCAAGGGTCCTGAATGGTATTTTGATCTTGATTATCTTAGTGATTCTTTGGGATATTTTCGTTTCAAAACTAACCATGATGCAGGTCCACAAGTGTTAGCAACTTCTAGTGCAGGTGCTCATTCTAGTTTTTCAGACACAAATGAAGAGGATGATATTTTTGTTGTTCTATCCTATTCCACCACAGTCTCTCCTAATGCCAATACTACTCCTAGTGATGCTCCTGCATCAGACATTTTGGACTCACAAGGAGATCTTGACACATTGCTCAAGCAACCACTCGATGGTACTACATCAGCTGCTCAAGGTGGCTTTGAGTTTCCTTTGAATACATCTGTTGACAAAGCTACTCCAACTGTTACTCCTAGTGCTAGTTTAACACCTATTGGTAGTCCGGCTAGTGATCCCACTTCCTCTACTAGATTTTCTGGTCCTTCTGACCTGGGAAACTATCAAAAGAAGTCTTCTACTAAGCTGGATGATATTCATAAGCAACCAATAGATGGAATTTTCGACTCTCCTTCATATGATGATGACTTTGTTGAGATCTTAATAACTTGGCACCAGAAGTGGAAGTAGCCTCCAATCAAGTTCTGCAGTCACACAAAGACCATCATACTACTCAAATCATTGGAGATCCTTGTTCTACTGTCAAGACTCGCAAAATGCATAAGAAAGCAACGTCTGATCATCATGCTCTTGTGAGCTATATTGAGGACCAAAAGCGTAATAATCATACAGACTTTCAACACTGTTTGTTTGCTTGTTTTCTTTCACAGGTGGAACCTAGATTAGTCTCGCATGCTCTTGAGGATCAAAGTTGGGTGGAGGCTATGCAGGAGGAGATGCAGCAATTCTTGTTTAAGAATGTTTGGATCCTATTTGACATGCCAGATGGAAAGACAGCAATTGGTACCAAATGGATTCTCAAAAAAAAGAAAGATGCAAGGGGTATTATGGTGAGAAATAAGGCAAGGTTGGTTGCACAAGGTCATACACAACTTGAAGGCATTAACTACACTGAAGTTTTTGCTCCTGTTGCTAGGATTGAGGCCATTCGTCTGTTTTTGGATTTTGCTTCTTATGTGGGCTTTACGGTTTTTCAGATGGATGTCATGAGTGCATTTGTCTATGGCAAGATTGATGAGGAAGTTTATGTCACTCAACCTAAGGACTTTGTGGATCCACTTCATCCCAAGAAAGTTTACAAGGTGGTCAAAGCTCTCTATAGACTTCATCAGGCTCCTAGAGCTTGGTATGAGCGTCTTTCCACTTTCTTTTTGAAACATAGCTATCGAAGAGGCACGATTGAGAAAACATAATTTCTTAAGAGGAACACCAAGGACATTATCCTAGTTCAAGTTTATGTGGATGATATTATCTTTGGTTTTACTAAGAAGGAATGGTGTGATGAGTTTGAACAACTGATGAAGGGCGAATTTTAGATGAGTGCTATGGTAGAGCTTACATTTTTCCTTGGTCTTCAAGTCAAGCAACAGCCGGATGGAATCTTCATAAGTAAAGACAAACATGTTCATGAGATCCTTCAGAAGTTTGATATGGATCCTCTTAGACCAGCAACAGCACCTTATGAAGTAACTAAAGTCAAACTCAAGAATGAGCCAGATCCTTCGGTAAATGTTCACATGTACAGATCAATGATTGGCTCACTCATGTATTTGACTGCATCACGTCCGGATATTATGTTTGCAGTAAGTGCTTGTTCTAGACATCAGGTGGCTCCAACTGTTTCTAACTTGAATGCAGTCAAGAAAATTTTCTAGTACATCAAGGCTCAACCCAAGCTAGGCTTGTGGTATCCTAGAGAATCACGTTTTGTTCTTGAAGCATATAGTGACAGTGACTATGCAGGTTCTAATAATGACAGAAAGTCTACTACTGATGGTTGTCAATTTTTGGGTCGAAGACTTATCTCATGGCAATGTAAGAAACAGACGATAGTAGCTACTTTTTCAACAGAAGCTGAATACGTAGCTGCTGCTAGTTTTTGTGGACAAGTCTTGTGGATACAAAATCAGATGCTTGATTATGGGTTCAACTTTATGAACACCAAAATTTTCATTGCCAATCAAAGCACTATATGCATTGTGAAGAATCCTGTTTTTCATCAACGTACAAGTCATATTGAAATTAGGCACCACATTATCAGGGATGCCAATGAGAAGAAGTTGATACAGGTTCTTAAGGTTCATATGGATGATAATGTTGCTGATTTATTGACTAAAGCCTTTGATGGTCCTCGGTTCAACCACTTGGTGGTTCACATTGGAATGGTCAATCCTTGAGACCTAGGATTGAGGAGAGGCTAAGCCTAAGGGGAGGCTTAGTGTACATATTTACTTGCGCAGACTAAGATATTGGTAGTTTTTAACAACAGATTTTATGGGTATTTGCGGTGTGTGCTACTTCTAGTGGAGGATTTTGGTCACTTCTGGTGGTAGTCTTCAGCTTCTAGTGGATAAAAATCCTTCCTTGTCATTGATGGTTGGCTTTTGGTCTTGGTTTGGGTCACTGTTCACTTTGTTGACTTTCTTTGACCAAATTGTGCTTCTAGTGTTGACCCTTATGCGTTTTGACATTTAGTCAACGCAAGTTATTTCTGGTGTATATCCTATTATTTTACTTTGGTAACTGGGATTTGCAAATAAAGTTAATAGAGGCAAGTGGTTACTTTTGCATTAACTGCCTAATTTGAAAGGGCAACCCACATTATTAGGGGTCAATGAACAGTTACAAGACCATTATTTATGGTCAAATACCCCCCCTTGACTCATTCATCACAACCATAACACACACACACGCTCCTACTCTCTCAATCTCTAATCAATCACCTTCCATCACTTCCAATCATCATCCATGGCTGATCTGTTCTACAAACCCGATCAAAATAAGGTGGCATATCTTGGAGACGGTCCTAAACGTGACGAGTTCACAGACATCATCGAGTGTATTGAGGCTTCTAACCTCTGGTATGCTTTTACTGTTTGCCCGACTGTCTATGATAGTGTCATTCGCCAGTTTTGGGCCACTAACCATCTTGTGGATGTTTTGGGACGCCCACTTGAACTCCATGCTACCATAGATGGACGTTCTTATGTGGTTTCTGAAACTTCTATTAGGAGTGCACTTCATCTTCAAGATGAAGGTGGTGTTGTTTCCATCCCCAATTCTGAGGTATTGGATGGGATGGGAGATCTTGGTTATAATCATGGAAGGAAGTTTAAATTCCAAAAAAATAGGTTTACCCCCCAATGGAAGCTTCTAGTGCACTTTTTGATTCACTGCTTAAGCCCAAAGTCTGGGAGTTAGGATGCATTTCCCATTCCTTTGGCTACTTGTTTGATCTGCATAGCACAAGGTCGTGTGTTTAATTTTTCTCGCTACTTGTTTGATGGGATGGTTTGCAATCTTAGTAGTACTGGATCTAGGAAGAAATTTTTAATGTATCCTAGGTTCTTGCAGCAGATACTTATGTGCATACCTCGTGATAGGGAGGAGTATGAGACCCCCAAGCTTAGTTCTAAAGTTTACTCCAATATGGAACTTGGGTTTAAGGGGGCTTGGAGGACTCTTACTGATGCTATGTTGGGCCTTGCCCAAGGTCCTCCTAATGTTATTCCTCCGGCTGCTAAAGCCGAGGAGGAACTTCCATTAGAAGATGATACTATAGAGGAGGAGCATCCTGCTGGTGGTGAGCCTCATGTGGTGTTGGAAGAGCCAGCTAAGGAAGTGGTGGTTGAAATTCCACCCACTTCCAAGGCTGCCCCTCTTCTCTGCCACAAAAGTCCCCATTTGTGGATACTCCCCCTTCTAGTCCAGCACCTCATTCAGCTGAGAAGCCCTCTAGTTCTCGTGCTCATAATGTTGACCCCTTTATTGTTTCTGGTTCCAATGAAGCTTTCCCTGATCCAAGTCCTCTTGGTGGGGAAGCGGAGGAACCTACTACACTAACTTATTTACTTGAGCTCATGCACAAGTACTATGCATGGATTGTTTCTTTAGAGACAGATCTGAATCAGCATCACAAGCTTACCAGGGAATTTGTTCTTCTGATAGCGGATCGGATTAAGGCTTTGGAGACACAGAAGAGGAGGAGAAAGAAGCATGTTATTCATTCTGATTGATGAATATTTTGAGGATCTTGCGGTGGATGGGTTGACTTTGTTGGCAAAGGATGCATTTATTGATAAGCCGTATGCTGATTTACCTGTTCCTCCTAGTCCATCAAGCATCCCTACTGCTGCTAGTCCTAGACCAAAGGAGGATATTGCTGGTTCTTCTGCTGGTACTATTGATGATCCATCTGCTGGGCCGTCTCATGATCCTAAGGGGAAAGCCCCTATGACTGATGCACCCTCACCCCCTACGAAGCGTACTCATAGACAACTTGAGGAAGACCGGTTGGGGGAGGAGGCTGCACAACGATTGTAGGCGGAGATTGATCAGGCTGCTAGGGCTGAGGAAGAAGCTCTTGAACAGCAGAGGCGTGAACAGTTGCAGTATGATGCCATGTATTGGGATGATAATGATTGGATGCGGGTGCTTACTATTCTTACATCTGACTACTCGCAGTTTACTGATCTTTTGGGTGCTGATGTGAATGAACAAAATTGTATCCCCCGGGCAATGGCATTAATGCGCAAACAACAATTGTCTCTTGCTGCTCAACTCCGTGAAAGGCGTCGAAACAGAACTTTGTCAAGAACCGAGGAGAGGAAGTTAATGCAGCGGTATGTCAAATATCAGTCGGGTGCTCACTTTACTGTTGATTGGACATGGGATCGAGTTCGATTGTCTTTTGACGAGCTTAAGGATCTATACTAGAGGATGATAAAGCGTCAAAACACACCAGTTCCTGAGCTCTTCATCTATCGCGCTCCTCCACGCGTGGTTCTTACTTCTCAACATGTTGTAGCTCCTGGTTCTTCATCTGGTGTTCCTCTTGTTTCTACTGGTATACCATCTGTTGTTGATACTTCTACTACTGGTCCTACACCCACACCATTGGTTGTTCATCCTACTTCATCTTCGGGTCCTACCACCACCACCAATGCTACTACTACCACCCTGCTACACCTGCTATGGAGCAATCCTCAGCACCAGTGACTGAACCATACCCTACCCTTTCTACTAGTGCAGCCGCCTTTGATCCTTTGGTTGGTCAAGGTTTTGATTCTATTCATGCTGATATTCCTGCTGCTGGGAAAGTAAAAGTTGAATCTTCTTCTAGTGTTCCTACACCTCGTCGTTCCATTCAAAAGAAGAAGGCTAGACGTGGTAAGTCTGTTCCTTATGAGAAGCGTGCTCCTGAAAACCTTATTGATGTAGCTTCGGACAGAGTTGCCAATGGGTACGGGTTTTATTACTGCTTGGACGGTTAAGCCATCCACGAGTGTTGCTGGTACATTCACCCATCGGATATCCATCAGTGATGGTTATGTTCGTTATGTCTCGGGTCTGCAAGGTGTTTTAACTTGGGCGGATCCTCAGGATCTTATGTCGTTGAATCGGTTTGTGAATGCTGGTATTCCTAAACATCCTAGTGAGGTGGCCAACTGGCCTGGTCTGACAATGTGGGGTGACTTGAAGATGATGCTTGACTCTCATCCTAATGCTCCACATTCTGGTGTTTGGAAAGACCAGCCACACTGGGTGATTAAGAGATGGAAGCTTTATGCTGGTTGTGGGGTGCATATATTGGAGTTGGAGTCTGGTGCCATAGTGTTCATGCTTACGGATATGGACTATCCGTTGACGATTGCTACTATGGAGGCCATGCTAGAATGTCATTTGCAGATCTCCAATACCCCTTCAGGGAATGAGACTTCCATGGCCACTACTTTGGTGGAAGGGATCCAAGCTCGGTTGCAAGCTGACAAGGTGGCAGCGTCTGGTATGTGATGGGTATGTTTTTCTGTTTTTGTGTTTATACTAACATTCTTTTCACCAACCTGTACAGTGCTTGGTGACTTACATTCTAGTTAAAAAAACGAGAAAAAAAAATCCTTTTTATATAATATATGCTTATACTTTAAACAAATGATAGATTTCACACTTGTACATAATATAATATCTGCTTATACTTTTCCATCATAAATTGGGTTTCATTTGACTGTTTCACACTTGTGCTGGTTTGGAGTTACATCTGGTGTTGGACCTGGTCCACACAACAAATGGTGCTCAACTCACCATGTCTCACAGGCAAGAAATAGTTGATTCACCATGAGGGTACGGCTCTGGTGTGATAGTCAAATCCGTTGATGGTTGCCAGGTTACCCAAAACTGGATGGTTTTCACTTGCCATGGTCCTACACTGAAAAGTGGCTAATCTAAGGGGGTATGGCTCTTGGTAAAGATTTTATCAAATCCGTTGATAGTTATAATAGCTTGCTTAAAGCTATATGGTTTTTAGCTCACCGATGCTTCATTGCTAAGAGTTGGCGAGTCCAGAAGGGTACGGCTTCTGGTAAAGAGATATCAAATCCTTTGACGGCTGTGATGGTTTGCCTAAAATCATAAGGGTACCCCCTGATATGAGCTTAAACTCATATCCTTTTATCAACAAATAACCCTAAAACATGAAGCAAAATACCAATTTATCTTGCAAAAACAATATTATGTGGTATGTTTGTGTTTGTGTACACTTGTGTAGGTAAAAGGATACATTTTCAAGCAAACAAGGAAAAACCTAGTTTAAATGGATGAAAAAGACAAAGAAGGATCAAAAGTGACAAGACTTTGAAGTACAAGGACCTATATTGACAAAATGCCAAAGTTGAAGGACTAAAGTGCAAATATTGAACAAAGTCAAGATTAAAGTCAAAATTGGTCAACTATCAAGTCAAAAAGTCAAAGGACCAATTCTGCTAAAAGATGAAGTTGGAGGACTAAAAGTGCCAAAGAAATAAAGATACAAGCCTTTAAATGCAATCTGCCAAAGTCCAAGGGTTAAAACTGCCAAAATTGGAAAGTTTCACAAGTTCAATCCATGTGATATAAGTTTGGGCCAATGAGAAGCTAGTATTAAGTGCACACGGATTGCCAGCTATATGCATTTAATATCCACTATCAGCCGCCACATTAAATAACCAAATCCTAACAGTTTGATCCGTGTGACCTCATTTCAACCAGTCAGAGCGTGCCACGTGTCATCTTCAAGAAACCAAAATTTTTCCATGATCGTTTTTGAGCTAGACTGAATTTCATAAAGAGTTGTTAACACCAAAGTTGCTTATTTTTTAGAGACGAATTCATTGGTCAACACCAATTAGCATGAAATCAACTCAAGAAGAAAACCCCAATTCTTGTTCATACTTTGAAGATCAGTTTTGCAGAATCATGCCACGTGGAGACCTGGGATTGGTCTCAACACGTCATCATCCCCAACAAACTCCTTCTTCAAGCCTATAAATAGCTGTTAGGTCCTCATTTGTAACAGTTAGTTCAAAATTATAGAAAACACACACTTTTCAATTTCCTTTCATCTTTATTCCTTTTTACCCTAACTACTCAAGAGTCTGACAAACTCTTGAGTTAGTTAGTTAGTTAGCTTCATTCCAACAACTTTGTAACAAGTTTTCATAAATAAATTTTGAATTCTCCTTTTCCCGCCAAATCTAATCTTCACTCTACTGTTCATATTTTGCTCCTATTTGATCATTGTGTTGCTGAATAGAGTTTGTTATGATCATTGAATGATCATAACTGACTTTGAAGAAGGATTGTAGCTGTTGTTGTGATTTCAGTTCAAGACTTAGCCTTTTTGAAGTTTTCAAGCCATAATGATGATTTTAGTTGATTTGTAGCTGGTGTTGATAGTAGATTGATGATCTAGTGATAAGCTGGTGGTTATCACTAGGATAAGAGAGTTCAGCACTCCTCTTCTTCCCAATGGTTGCTACAAAAGGTTTTAAGAGTTCTGATTTTGGTTCCACTTAATAAGTCAATGGCATGTTACATTTCTTAGTGTAATCTTGTTGTTTGCCTGATCAAAGTTGTCTAGTTTGGCTGATTGATTGATTGTGTACTACTTGTAGCTTAATTCTTTGTTATCTTCTTTTGATTTTGGATTGTGTCTAGTTATAGCTTATTTCATTCAGTTTCAGTCTTAGTGCCTTAATTGAGTAATAGTTGTTCTCATAGCTTGCTTGTAGTCTTAAAACATTCCATTTTGAACACTTAGTTTGGATAGTAAAAGCTTTTCATTCAGCTAAATGAGTTCTTAAAAAGTCCTTGAAAATTCTCATTAAGATAAGATAAAGGAGTGTTTGGTACTAGCTAATATTGAGTTTTCAAGTTTTGAGTCTTGGCAATTTTAAGCTCAATTTCAGTCATAAGATCATTACTAAGTGTTTTGAACAAGTTTCAAGTCATATTACTGTTCAAAAAGGCAAATGGCAATAAAAAGTGTGGGTTAATTTTCATTCAGATTTGCTCTTAAAAAGTTCTCAATTTGATTTGCCTGGCATTTACTGGATTGTTGATGAAATCTTGCCAAACTTGTTCTGATTTGTAGTCCAATATATGTAGTTTCAGATTCCAAAAGCATTCTATACAGTTTTCAATAAGCCAAGAGAAATAAGCAAAATTCAATAAGGCTGAGATAAGCCAAGTTTCTGTAACTTGAAACTGCTTTTTGAGATCTTTTGATTCTCTTCATTAACCAAGTCATTTTTCTTCACAAATCCACTTAGAATATAGTATTACATGATTTTTGAAAGATTCAACTTTTTGTCAAAATTTATGGTCAACGCTTGGTCAACGATAAGCCAGATTTTAGCTTAATTCAAATTCCCAGCTTAAAACTTGATGAAATTAGTTCTAACTTGATTTCCCGTTCATCATTTGAGTTGCTTAATCAGTTTTGGCAAGAAAATCAAGTTGTGCTTGTTTGGTTTGTTCTATAGCTTATTTTGGGCTTATCTTGAAGTGCTTATTTGCTTATCTTGAAATTTCAGCTAGAATCCTTCTAGAGGTCTAGCTTATTTTGAAAAAGAAGTGTTTTGCAAGTGGTTTGAACCATTTTGGTCCATTAATAAGCTCAAACGAGCTTATTTGTTCTCAAACCCGTTTTTGGCTTATAAAGTTTCAAAAATTGCCATTTGGTCCTTGTTGTTTCAAGAAGTGTTAAATCATGGCTAATCTTCCTTCTTTTTAGGGTTTGCACATTTTAGTCCTTTCAGTTTGGAAGTTAGTTAAAATCAGTTAGCAAGTTTGTTACTTTGTTACAATTTGGTTAGTTTGTTAGTAGTTTTACATTTTTTGATCCTTTTAGTTTACTGATTTACACTTTCAGTCCCTAAACTTGTTAGAATTTTCATTTCAAGCATTTATATTTCCTAGAATTTACATTTTAAGTCCTTTTAGTTTTGAAGTTTACATTTTGAATATTACTTGAAAAAAATTTGGTAAGTGCACTATGTTTTACATATAAGTAGGTAATATTTTTCAGTTTTTACAAGGATTTGTTGAATTAGCCATGTATTATTATAAGTAAATACGTATACGTATAAGAACAACCAATCTACATATTCTCCATAAGTATTGCCAAGGCAATACACCGTGTTGAGGGGCGTTCTGGTCCTTGACACGTGTATCGATCAAACAAAATAAAGCAAGAATAGATAAATACTCTCAATAAGCAACAATTCGAAGAATACGAACATTTAAGTGAATAGAAAGGCGATGTGCTATAAAATGCCATCTAAGGGTCAATAGGTACTTAAGTGCTTCGCGCCACCTAACCCCCCGTTCACTTGTAAGTATTCTAAGAAGGAAGGCTTCATTGAGGGTCTTTCACCCAAGTAGTACATACGTATATTGTTATTTTCTTGTGGATATTTAATATTGAAACTCGAAGAGGATAATCCATTTCTCTTCAAAGTCACACGAGAGCTTCTCTCTCATTCCTCGTTTTGAGTTGCATGCTCACTCGCGGGCGTGCACAAATACCGATTGGTGTACAACCTCTTCCTCCAAAAAGGAAGAAAAAGAAAAAGAGTAAGACCACCACCGTCCACCAAGCCGATCACGAGAACCGTGCTTTGACTCCTCCACCACAAGAAGCCATGGCTATTGATAATCGCTCTTTGTTGGAACGTATGCAAACAAATATTCATGTATATGCTAGTGCTATTAAGATTCCCGACTTTCCCGCAAACACATTTGAGCTACATACATCTATGATCACTATGGTTTCACAATCACCTTTCTATGGTAACAAGAATGAGGATCCTTATGCTCACCTTAAGAGATTCCTTTCTCTTTGCAATACCATTAAGCATAATGGAGTTCCACATGAGGTTATTAGGATGATGTTAGTGTCATTTTCCCTAGAGGGACCCGCTAAGCATTGGTTAGACACCCAACCACCCGATAGTATCACCATATGGGATGGTTTCACCACTAAGTTTTTGAACAAGTTCTTTCCTCCACATAAGACTATGGCTTTGAGGACATTAATTATAGGCTTTCAACAAAAACCTAGTCAATCCTTTAGTGATGCTTGGGAAGAGTATAGTGAGTTATTGAGGAGATGCCCTAATCATGGATTGGATGATGTTCACCAAATCAATATCTTCTATAATGGCCTTAAATCTCATCACCAAGACTCACTCAATGCTTCCGCGGGAGGGAATATTCTTCTTAAATCTTACCAAGAGGATTTGGACATCATTGAGACTAAAGCAATGGTTCAAACAAACAATCAATTTGAAGAAAGGGTTCATGTTATCAAAAACAATTCTCAAAACCCTTGTGACAACCAACTCCTCAAATTTCAACAAGAGATCCTTCAACAAGTCAAACAAGGACAACAAGAAGTACTTCAAGCTTTTAAGACCATGTCATTGAACAATTATTCAAATAATGTTAATGCCATCACTCTTTCTTGTGTTACTTGTGGAGGTCCCCATTCTTATGAACAATGTGATAAGGTGCAAGTGTATCAAGGGGAATGCTATGCTTACCAAGAGGAACATCGTGAACATTTTAAGCCAAATATCAATCCAAATAACCTTTCTTACAAATCCCAAAACTACCTTACTCCACCCGGATTCCCATCCCACCCAACCACCCAAATTCAACAAAATCCACCTCAAATTTTACCAAGGAATCAAGGGAAAGACCACCTTACCAAGGAAATAACTACAAGGCACCCAACAATGTTCAACATCAAGGAAATACCTTTTATCCACCACAACAAGGATTTAATCAACCACTTCCATTTTTCCCCAATCAAGCATATGCTCCAATACCAAATCAAGCTTACCCTCAACTTCAAAATCAAGGATATGGGATGCAAGAGACTCAAGAGTATGTTGACAAGAAAATGCGTGAAATTGAGAAGAGAATGAATGATCAAATGAAACATACATTGGAGGAACAAACTAATAGGGTTTTAATGGCATTAAATCAAAGACCACAAGGGACTTTACCATCCAACAAAAAAAAAATCCTAGGGCCAATGTCAATGCCATTACAACAAGGAGTGGAACAACAACAAAGGATCCTTCACCTCCTAAACCTACTATTGTTCAACCCACTTGTGCTCCTACTTGTGACAAGCCTTCTACTTCTACTTCACCTCCTCAAAATGCTCCTATTCACTCAAACACACCTTCTCAACCTATTCATACTTCTCCTTTACCTTCCACACTTCCCAATGAAGAAGCTAACAAAGACAAATCTTCCACTACAACACCTATTCCACCTACACCAAAACCTACTCTTCCATATCCTTCAAGGTTGAAAAAGGACAAGTTAAAGAACAAGGATGACATCCAAGTGTCCAATTTCTTAAGGATGTTCAAGCAACTCAACATCAATATCTCCTTTGCAGAAGCTCTTGCTTATATGCCAAAGTTTGCTAAGATGTTCAAGGATTTGCTCTCAAACTGTAACACCCCCACAATTGTTATGCGCAGCGGAACTACAACAATGGGTGCTACACAGTATTCATTGCACACAAGATATATCAAACGACGCTAAAAAAAGACGTCATCTTAAAAATTCAACATTTAAGGTTGTTAAATAATACATGTCCACAGTTTTTCCAACCCCAAATAGTGCACAGAGTTTAGCGTTTCGGTCCCCATGAATCTCAACCCAAAAACTTCAGTTTTACAACCACATGACATTAAACATAAAAATTGTTTAAGTAGAAAAGGAGGGAAAAACAAGCGGACACCAAGCCGATCACACAACCTCCATCCCATGCATGCTCCATCCTACTGCTCAGCGGTTACCTGAAATACATGCCAAAATTTTGGTCAACGAAAACGTTGAGTGGAATTCATAGGTTTTTCAATCCATTTGAACGTATATATAATAAAAACCATTCGTGATCATTTATAGTCTTGTCGATCAAACAAACTATAATCAGGATACTGACAATTGTGTTTAAGCTCATGACACTAATCCGTTAACTCAATCACCCGCGTAAATATACCGGCATGATTCAGATGAAACCAGTGCCCCTCTAAAGGCATCAGTTGCAATTATACCTTATTTCTCATACAAAATAATCTACCGCAGAACTTACTATAAGTACAGCTTCTCGGCTAGCATTGGGTCGTCAACCCCGTAGTACTACAAATTGCATAAGCGGCTATTTCCCCCTTCGCAAGGGCAAGACAATAGTTAATAGTTCATGAATTTAGGGACTTTTGCAACTTTGGTACTCAACACAATTTCTAAGGCAACTTTCGGGTCTAACAATCATTCATGATATACGTTCCTTTTAAAAACTAGCATGCATTTCCCTCGCGGGTAAAACAATTTAAAATAGTATAAGCGAGGCTATAAATTCACACCTTAGATATTAAGTAGTCGGTAGTTCGAGGAGTGTTCACTGACGATGAAACGGATGCCCGGGTAAATCAACACCTATCACAAATAACGCGTAATGAGTAATCTCATTTAAATACTTACGGTACTGTATAAAATACATATATATAAGTCACTTATGACCAATATAACTCACGCCAAAAACAAAAACAACAAGTATCATTCATTTTATTCCATTCATTCTTATAACCTACGTCGTCCATTTTTACACGTTCTCGCCGGTACTTGACTAAAGTACGGGCTGTTTTACCTTATTAAACCATGCTTATAAAATTTGACAAAATTTCCAAAAATCCTATATGACCTGTAGATAACATGTTTTTAAGTCCAACAAAAGTTTTCACTTTTACGACCCGTCACGCAACTCATTTCCACGACTACATTTTACGGGCTGAAATTGCGCTTCGACCAATTTTGACCACTTTGACTTATATGAAAAATACCTTTGACTTCCTTGACTCATAAGTCAACATATAGACTCATTTGTACAGGTTAGGGACCAAGTTTTGACCCTTGATCATTCACCAAATTATACTTGTGACCCTCGGGATTTGACTAAAACTTTACACAAATCCGGATTGTGAAAGTCCTCGTCTCCCGGTACCCGATCTTTAAAATGTCATAACTTTTAGCTCGTTTTGAGTCACGGGCTCTACCTTATACCAAATTAAAGCTAGAAAAACCCTCTATCACTATATTTAGTTTTCAAGACTTGGAACAAAAATCATTTTTCCAAAATAGGCCAAATGTTTCTGCCTAAAAATGACTATACCAAAAACACGCTTAGACTCGATTCCAAGACTTCTAACCAACTCTAAACATCATCCTAAGACTTCCCAAACATATCCTAACATCAAACTTCCATCCTACCCCTATTGATCAACCAATCTCAAAATCAAAATCAAAGAAAAATACACATGCAAGTAGTAACACCTATATGAATCTTTCTAAAACAACAAACCAAACACAATAATAACATGCATATTCATCAACCACCATGGCTCCCCCAAACACCCCTTTGCCGTGGGGTTTGGGTGACCAAATCACCACAACCAAATTAATTTTGGTGGGTTTTCATGGTGTTTATACTTCCATAACACTCAAAATAAACATGCATTAGCTCAAAAAGCCACAAAAACGAATTTTGGATCATATGAAAAATCTTGAAAAATTTTTATCAATGCATGTTGGATTTGATTACATGAATAGGTGGGTAATGACCAAACTAAGCGTGGTCTAACCTTAGATTTTTGAAAAATCAAGTAGAAAAGATTTTTGGTGGATTTTTGTGTGTTTGAGGGTGTGCCGTGAGTTTGAGAGAGACAAGGGAAGGGAGTGTTTGATTTTTCTTGTAAATGTTTGTGTGTGTTTGTGTGTTTGTCCACTTTGCCCCCTTTTGTTAGTTAGGAGGGACCTTGTTGCAATTTCTAGTTTCTTTTGTCCTTAAATAGAAAACAACCTCAAAACTTTGCGGGTTTGACTCATTTGTCAATTTTGAAAATTTTACGGGAGTCGGAAATCTTCCCGAATGCTCCAAAATATTTTTGGGATACTTTAAATGTACTTGGAAGGCTATAAAACTCACACGACTCAACTTAACACGTACCGTAAATAAAATTCTCGAAAAATTACATTATCGATAAATCGTCAAAAATTATATAAAATTGGGCATCTCTCGGGATCGAAATCGTCATCGTCCTTCTCAAAACGTCAACCGTAAAAATTATAACCTCGAACATCGGCTCTAACCAAAATACGTATAATTATAGAAATTAAAATTTATCAAAAATTTCAAAATTTAGCGTAATTTAGGGTATCGTAAATGACCTCGATTCTAGGGTGTCACATCCACCCCTCCTTAAAGAGAGCGACGTCCCGGCGCTCGCCTCTTCTTGGGCTCACATTTCGTCTTACTGGAACAAATGAGGATACCTTTCCTTGAAAAAGTCCTCACGTTCCCAGGTATATTCCGGTCCACGCTTAGAATTCCATCGGACCTTCACAATAGGAATCCTACTATGCTTCAACCGCTTGACCTCCCGGTCCATGATTTCCACAGGTTCTTCCACAAAGTGCATTTTGTCGTCTAGTCGAATCTCGTCCAAAGGAATCACCAATTCCTTGTCCGCCAAACTCTTCTTCAGGTTCGATACGTGAAACGTGTCATGAATAGCACTAAGTTCGGTCGGCAATTCTAACTTGTACGCTACTGGTCCAATTCGTTCAACAATCTTAAACGGTCCAATATACCTCGGACTCAACTTTCCTTTCTTCCCAAAACGAATTACACCCTTCCATGGCGATACCTTGAGCATAACCATATCTCCAACTTCAAACTCCAACGGTTTCCTTCGGTTATCAGCATAACTTTTCTGTCGGCTTCTCGCAGCAAGTAGTCGGTTCTTGATCTGCACGATCTTCTCTGTTGTTTCTAATACCATTTCGGGTCCAGTCAATTGACTTTCCCCTACTTCACTCCAACACACGGGCGATCTACACTTCCTTCCATACAATGCTTCGAACGGTGCCGCTTTGATACTCGCATGATAACTATTATTGTACGAAAATTCCACCAGAGGCAAGTGGCGTTCCCAACTTCCTCCAAAATCAATCACACACGCTCGGAGCATGTCCTCCATCGTTTGAATCGTTCGTTCACTCTGGCCGTCAGTTTCCGGGTGATAAGCCGTGCTTAAACTCAGTTCAGTGCCCATCGCACGTTGAAGCGATCTCCAAAATTCCGACGTAAATCTACTGTCGCGATCCGAAATGATCGATAACGGCACTCCATGTCTACAGACGATCTCTTTCACGTACACGCTGGCGAGTCTTTCCATGCTGTCCGTCTTCTTCATAGGTAAGAAATGAGCAGATTTCGTCAACCTGTCCACACTTACCCATATCATATCGCATCCACTAGGAGTCCTAGGTAAACCCGTCACAAAATCCATTGCGATTTTCTCCCATTTCCATTCTGGGATTTCCGGTTGTACCAACAATCCAGATGGTTTCTTATGTTCTGCCTGAACCTTCGCGCAAGTCAAACACTTACTGACGTAACGAGCAATATCTGCCTTCATATTCGGCCACCAATAAACTTTCTTCAGGTCGTGGTACATCTTATCCGATCCAGGATGTATCGAATACTTCGACTTATGCGACTCATTCATAACCAATTCTCGAACTCCAGGTTTTCCTTCCTCAGATGGACACAATGGTAACCAAATTCGATTCTCAAAATATCTTAGTCCGTCAGACCTAATCACGAAAATAGGTTTCAACATTCGTCCCAAATTCTCGGCTTCAACATTTCCTTTCATCAATCCTCTCTCCTGAGCCTTCAGTATGGTTTCGGTTAAGTCAACGCTCTCACTCATCACTAAAGCTCTAACCCTCAAAGGTTTCTCCCGTTCCTTCCTACTCAAAGCATCTGCTACAACATTCGCCTTCCCAGGGTGATAGCGAATTTCACAATCGTAATCACTCAATAGTTCAACCCATCGTCTTTGTCGCATATTCAACTCCTTTTGATCTAAAATGTGCTGCAAACTCTTGTGATCAGTGAATACAACACACTTTGTCCCATACAGATAGTGTCTCCACAGCTTCAACGCAAACACTACCGCTCCTAATTCCAAATCGTGCGTCGTGTAGTTCTCCTCGTTCTTCCTTAATTGCCTCGACGCGTAAGCTATCACCTTCTCACGTTGCATTAATACCGCTCCATAACCTTTACGAGACGCATCACAATACACTACGAAATCTTCGGTTCCTTCAGGCAATGATAAAATCGGCGCGGAACATAACTTATCCTTGAGCGTTTCGAAAGCAAGCTCTTCCTCATTTCCCCATTCATACACCCTATTCTTCTCGGTAAGCCGCGTCAATGGTTTCGCAATCAACGAAAATCCTTCAATAAACCTTCTATAGTACCCAGCTAAACCCAAAAATTGTCGAACTTCAGTCGGCGTCGTCGGTGCTGACCATTCCCTGATTGCTACGATCTTAGCAGGATCTACACGAACTCCTTCCTTATCAATCACATGACCTAGAAACTGCACTGATTCCAACCAAAACTCACACTTAGAGAATTTTGCATACAGTTTCTCCTTCCTTAACAACTCCAAAATCTTTCTCAGGTGTTTCTCGTGCTCCTCCTTACTCTTAGAGTAAATAAGTATGTCGTCGATGAAAACAATAACAAACTTATCTAGATACGGCTTGCACACGCGATTCATAAGATCCATGAATACAGCAGGCGCGTTAGTCAACCCAAACGGCATCACTCGAAATTCAAAGTGTCCATACCGCGTACGAAAGGCAGTTACAGGAATATCCTCCTCTCTTACACGCAGTTGATGATACCCTGATCTTAAATCGATCTTTGAGTATACACTGGACCCTTGCAATTGATCGAACAAATCATCAATCCTCGGTAATGGGTACCGATTCTTAACCGTCAGCTTATTGAGTTCTCTATAGTCAATACACATTCTAAACGAACCATCCTTCTTCTTTACGAACAACACTGGCGCTCCCCAAGGTGATGAGCTCGGCCTAATAAATCCTTTGTCCATCAACTCCTTCAATTGATCCGCTAACTCCTTTAACTCAGATGGTGCTAAGCGATAAGGTGCACGTGCAACCGGTGCAGCTCCTGGCACTAAATCAATTCGAAACTCGACCTCACGGGTAGGCGGTAAACCTGGCAACTCGTCTGGAAAAACGTCCGGATACTCGCAAATAATTGGCACCTCTTCAATCCTCGCCTCTACATCACCATCGCTCGAAACTTGTGCCAAGAACACATCGCATCCGCTCTCTACGTACTTCATCATCTTCAAACACGAAATCACCTTCAAACGAGAAGTGCATTCGTCTCCCTTTACCGTCAAAACCCTATTCCTCAGCGGAATCTGCACCAATCTCTCACCACAGACGATTGTAGCACTATGCGCCATTAGCCAATCCATTCCCACAATCACGTCAAACGATCCTAGCTCTATAGGCATCAAGTCGATTTTAAAAGCGTAGTTTCCTAACTTCAAGGTACACCCTTTCAGTATAGAATTCGTACTAACAATTTTTCCATCGGCTAATTCAACATTATAACTAGTCGTTAACAATACCGGTTCTCTATCGATATTACGACTAAATCTAACGTCTACAAAACTCTTGTCGGAGCCAGAATCAAATAAAATACTAGCATAACAAGCGTCTAGCAAAAACGTACCGGTAACCACATTGGGACCTTGTGGTTTATCAGCAGTTCCCACTTGATACACAGCTGCCGCATTATTTCCTCCCCGGCTGTTCCCTGCCTTCGGGCAATTTGCTTGCACATGCCCCCTTTCTCCACAGCTATAACATCCTCTCATCCTGATAGCATTAGCCCCAGTGGCTACTCCTCCCATTCGACAACTAGCAGTCCTATGACCTGCCTTTCCACATTTGCCGCATGCCTGCGGGCAGTTTCCAACATGATACAAGTTGCACTTTCCACAATGGGGGTTCACTTTCACACCTCTAGGGTTCGTCACGGCCCTCATCCCTTCGTTCCTTCTCTGATTAAACTGCTGATTACGGTTCGGCCCTTGGTTGTTTCGGTTTCCTCCTCGGTTCTGGCCTTGGGATTGATTACCTTGTGCTGCCTCCCATTTTCTTTTGTTACCCTCAGCAATGTAATTCTGCTTATCCTGAAGCTTAACGTCCATCAAAGCGTGTGCCATTTGAACCGCTTCGTCAAACGTTCCAGGTTTCGACGAAGTTGTTTCACCCTTGATGTTGCTAGATAAACCCTTAATATACTGCTTCATTTTCTTGGCGTCATTGGCAAATATGTCCGGACACAAAAGACTTAACTCATTGAATCTCCTGGTGTAAGCAGCTATATCGTTGTTCCTTAAGGTCAAGTGTCTCAGTTCGTCCTCCAATTGCCCCAATTCCTCCTCTGGGCAGAACTTCTTTGTCAACAAAGCTTTGGTCGCATTCCACGTTCTCGCATTTGCCACAGCCAATCCCACCGTAGCTACCTGGGTGTTCCACCAGCTTAACGCATCATCCAGAAATGTAGCTGCTGCAAACTTTACTTTATCCGCCTCTGCACAACCACTGATTTCAAACGTACTCTCAACTTTTTCCAACCATCGCCTAAGTTCTAGGGCTCCACCCGATCCACGGAACTGCGTAGGACCGCACTTCATAAAGCTTGAATAGGTACACACTCTCGGGGCTGGTTGTCTCCCCGCGTTCCTTCCTGGATCCTGATTTCTCCCAGCTCGGTCCGCTTCCAACGCATTAGCTATCGCTTCCTGAATCATGTTGTTAACACGATCGGCAGTCAACTTTGGAGGCATTGTTTTATCGAATATCTCTTTCTGCAAGACAAGAAAAATAGAAAAACAATGTAAGTATTCATATCAAGTTTCCCAGACATAAAATACATACAACGACACATCACTACGGAGTTACTAATATTCATCAATTCACACCACAAAAGATCAAATTTAAGACATATCACAGATTATGAAAGGTAACATAGATTGTATTGATAGTTAACCAAAATCGTGACAAGTAATGCCACTACAATCATTCACCACAAAACATCAAGTACTTGAGTTTCTCGTCATAATACCATCATACAAAGGTCTAAAATAGTTCTATTACAATGATCAAAGAAAAATACAAAACAAGTAACTAGGCATGTGGTGATCCACACGGCCTCTTGGATGGCGGCTCGTCGTCGTCCTCGGTTTCCTCATCACTCACGTCCTCGTCCACATCATCCACTTTTCCCTTTCCTTTCTCATCAGGCCCACATTCTGTTTCCTTTTTCGTCCCTGATGTGGATCCATGCTCAATCGCTCCTTGACTTCCCACCGAAATACAAGCACCTCCAGTAGGCGGCTGAACCATGAAGTCATTCGCCTCCATCTCCACATCGTCCACGAATCTCCAATCCGGGGGCAATGAATCCCTCACACGATGCTCCCAACTCTGCATCCTCGACAACCTCATCTGATCTTCCCTCACACGATCAAGACTAGCACTCAAATTCGCAACCATTGATTTCAAACTGTTGATGGCACTTGTGTTCATCATCCCATCATACGCAATCCTTGAAGTCCTTTCCAACAATCTTTCGTCCGCCTTGTCATTCTCGTCGAATCTACTGACCACTCTTGATTCCACTACATACCTCATGCACATCGATCCTTCCAAACCTCTCACAGTCCGTCGCACGTCATGATAATCCCTCGGTCCGGGACAGCAAATTCTTGGGATGCCTTGATGAAGAGAATTTGCGCTCATTGCACCTTCGGCTCTTCTGGGAATATCTGGTACACCAACCAGATGGGAAGTACGCATAGGCGTGGGACAAGTAGTTCTCCTTGAGTCGAGGTCCTGGGCTCGTACATCGTTACCGTTATCGTTGGGCGGTACCTCGGCCATTCCTGCAATAACAGCGAATTTCGGAGGGTACATAAGTAATTATACAATAATTATAAATATATGCATGCAAATGCAATGCAAAGGTGGTACATATGCCCGAAATGTAATAATATGATGCTCATGCATGATAAATATGAAAATTACGATGTCGGATATTTCACGTAAAATTTAACGTCTACATATAGTAATTCCATACTTATATAATAATTGCCCACATATATACTTTACTCAAAAGTATACGTCAAATGCCATAAATACAACAATAAATCTTACCGGAGCCATGCAGGATAGTTGTGTGTGCTTGGACCCTTTTCTTACGACACCAAAAGTTATAGTTTAGGATTTTCAAAAACGACCTAGTTCTCTATAACTCGTGGCTCTGATTACCAATCTGTAACACCCCCACAATTGTTATGCGCAGCGGAACTACAACAATGGGTGCTACACAGTATTCATTGCACACAAGATATATCAAACGACGCTAAAAAAAGACGTCATCTTAAAAATTCAACATTTAAGGTTGTTAAATAATACATGTCCACAGTTTTTCCAACCCCAAATAGTGCACAGAGTTTAGCGTTTCGGTCCCCATGAATCTCAACCCAAAAACTTCAGTTTTACAACCACATGACATTAAACATAAAAATTGTTTAAGTAGAAAAGGAGGGAAAAACAAGCGGACACCAAGCCGATCACACAACCTCCATCCCATGCATGCTCCATCCTACTGCTCAGCGGTTACCTGAAATACATGCCAAAATTTTGGTCAACGAAAACGTTGAGTGGAATTCATAGGTTTTTCAATCCATTTGAACGTATATATAATAAAAACCATTCGTGATCATTTATAGTCTTGTCGATCAAACAAACTATAATCAGGATACTGACAATTGTGTTTAAGCTCATGACACTAATCCGTTAACTCAATCACCCGCGTAAATATACCGGCATGATTCAGATGAAACCAGTGCCCCTCTAAAGGCATCAGTTGCAATTATACCTTATTTCTCATACAAAATAATCTACCGCAGAACTTACTATAAGTACAGCTTCTCGGCTAGCATTGGGTCGTCAACCCCGTAGTACTACAAATTGCATAAGCGGCTATTTCCCCCTTCGCAAGGGCAAGACAATAGTTAATAGTTCATGAATTTAGGGACTTTTGCAACTTTGGTACTCAACACAATTTCTAAGGCAACTTTCGGGTCTAACAATCATTCATGATATACGTTCCTTTTAAAAACTAGCATGCATTTCCCTCGCGGGTAAAACAATTTAAAATAGTATAAGCGAGGCTATAAATTCACACCTTAGATATTAAGTAGTCGGTAGTTCGAGGAGTGTTCACTGACGATGAAACGGATGCCCGGGTAAATCAACACCTATCACAAATAACGCGTAATGAGTAATCTCATTTAAATACTTACGGTACTGTATAAAATACATATATATAAGTCACTTATGACCAATATAACTCACGCCAAAAACAAAAACAACAAGTATCATTCATTTTATTCCATTCATTCTTATAACCTACGTCGTCCATTTTTACACGTTCTCGCCGGTACTTGACTAAAGTACGGGCTGTTTTACCTTATTAAACCATGCTTATAAAATTTGACAAAATTTCCAAAAATCCTATATGACCTGTAGATAACATGTTTTTAAGTCCAACAAAAGTTTTCACTTTTACGACCCGTCACGCAACTCATTTCCACGACTACATTTTACGGGCTGAAATTGCGCTTCGACCAATTTTGACCACTTTGACTTATATGAAAAATACCTTTGACTTCCTTGACTCATAAGTCAACATATAGACTCATTTGTACAGGTTAGGGACCAAGTTTTGACCCTTGATCATTCACCAAATTATACTTGTGACCCTCGGGATTTGACTAAAACTTTACACAAATCCGGATTGTGAAAGTCCTCGTCTCCCGGTACCCGATCTTTAAAATGTCATAACTTTTAGCTCGTTTTGAGTCACGGGCTCTACCTTATACCAAATTAAAGCTAGAAAAACCCTCTATCACTATATTTAGTTTTCAAGACTTGGAACAAAAATCATTTTTCCAAAATAGGCCAAATGTTTCTGCCTAAAAATGACTATACCAAAAACACGCTTAGACTCGATTCCAAGACTTCTAACCAACTCTAAACATCATCCTAAGACTTCCCAAACATATCCTAACATCAAACTTCCATCCTACCCCTATTGATCAACCAATCTCAAAATCAAAATCAAAGAAAAATACACATGCAAGTAGTAACACCTATATGAATCTTTCTAAAACAACAAACCAAACACAATAATAACATGCATATTCATCAACCACCATGGCTCCCCCAAACACCCCTTTGCCGTGGGGTTTGGGTGACCAAATCACCACAACCAAATTAATTTTGGTGGGTTTTCATGGTGTTTATACTTCCATAACACTCAAAATAAACATGCATTAGCTCAAAAAGCCACAAAAACGAATTTTGGATCATATGAAAAATCTTGAAAAATTTTTATCAATGCATGTTGGATTTGATTACATGAATAGGTGGGTAATGACCAAACTAAGCGTGGTCTAACCTTAGATTTTTGAAAAATCAAGTAGAAAAGATTTTTGGTGGATTTTTGTGTGTTTGAGGGTGTGCCGTGAGTTTGAGAGAGACAAGGGAAGGGAGTGTTTGATTTTTCTTGTAAATGTTTGTGTGTGTTTGTGTGTTTGTCCACTTTGCCCCCTTTTGTTAGTTAGGAGGGACCTTGTTGCAATTTCTAGTTTCTTTTGTCCTTAAATAGAAAACAACCTCAAAACTTTGCGGGTTTGACTCATTTGTCAATTTTGAAAATTTTACGGGAGTCGGAAATCTTCCCGAATGCTCCAAAATATTTTTGGGATACTTTAAATGTACTTGGAAGGCTATAAAACTCACACGACTCAACTTAACACGTACCGTAAATAAAATTCTCGAAAAATTACATTATCGATAAATCGTCAAAAATTATATAAAATTGGGCATCTCTCGGGATCGAAATCGTCATCGTCCTTCTCAAAACGTCAACCGTAAAAATTATAACCTCGAACATCGGCTCTAACCAAAATACGTATAATTATAGAAATTAAAATTTATCAAAAATTTCAAAATTTAGCGTAATTTAGGGTATCGTAAATGACCTCGATTCTAGGGTGTCACACAAACAAAGAAAAATTGGTTGATTTGCCCAACACATCCCTTAATGAAAATTGTTCCGCGGTGTTACTTAAAACCTTACCAACAAAACTTGGAGATCCTGGGCGCTTCTTGATACCTTGTAATTTTCCCGGTGTTGAAAATTGCATGGCTTTGGCGGATCTAGGGGCAAGCATAAACCTCATGCCTTTATCGGTTTGGAAACAACTATCTCTTCCCGAGCTCACTCCCACTAGGATGACTCTTGAACTAGCCAACCGAACCATAGCTCACCCCGTAGGTATAGCGGAGGATGTGTTTGTAGGTGTGGATAAGATTACATTTCCGGCCGACTTTGTAGTGGTCGATTATGACATGGATCCTAGAGTGCCTTTGATTGTTGGTAGACCGTTTTTGAGAACGGGTCGTACTTTGATAGATGTGGCGGAAGGAGAATTAATTATGAGAGTAGAAGATGAGAGAGTGGTGTTTAAGTTAGGGAAAGTTTGTGATAGGAAAGAGGTTAAGGAGTCTAGACCTTGTGAGACTATTAACATTGTTGATGTGCTAGATGAAGTGTGTAATGAACACTTTCATGATGCTTGTAAGAGTACTAGTGATGAGATGCCCCATGTTGAAACCGTGGCCTCAATTGCTCCCTCTTTAACACCTTTTGGAGAGAGTGATTTCCTCTTGGAGGAATTTGAGTCAAACTTTCTTGGTGATGATAATTCTCCCATCAATTGGGAAGAAGATATTCTTACAATCCAAAAGTTGCTCAATGAGGACCCTATTCCTTCTCCTATTCCACAAGAGATTACCATCGAGGAACCTTCCATAGTAAAACCTTCCATAGAGAGTCCACCTTCTATTGAACTTAAGGACCTTCCATCCCACTTAGAGTATGCTTTCTTAGAGGGCAAAGACCAATTTCCGGTGATCATTGCTAAAGAGTTGAAAGCGGATGAGAAGGAGCAACTTATTGAAGTTCTTAAGAAACATAAGAAAGCTTTAGCATGGAAAATATCCGACATAAGGGGAATTGATCCACATTTTTGTACACACAAAATCCTTATGGAGGATGACTATAAACCCGCCATTCAAAACCAAAGGAGAGTTAACCCAAAAATCCATGAGGTTATTAAGAAGGAAGTGATTAAACTCTTAGATGCGGGTATGATTTACCCCATTTCTGACTCTCCATGGGTTAGCCCGGTTCATTGTGTTCCAAAGAAGGGTGGAATAAACGTGGTTCCTAATGAGAACAATGAGCTTATTCCCACGAGACTTGTGACCGGTTGGAGAGTTTGCATTGATTATAGAAAACTCAATGAGGCAACTAGGAAAGACCATTTCCCGCTTCCCTTTATGGATCAAATGCTTGAACGCTTAGCGGGAAATGAGTACTATTGTTTTCTTGATGGCTTTTCGGGTTATTTTCAAATACCCATTGACACTAAGGATCAATAAAAGACCACATTCACTTGTCCATACGGTACATTTTCTTACAAGAGGATGCCTTTTGGCTTATGTAATGCACCGGGGACGTTTCAAAGGTGCATGATGGCGATTTTCCATGACATGATAGAGCAAACCATGGAGGATTTTATGGATACTTTTCCGTCTTTGGAAATTCATTTAGCTCATGTCTCACCAATCTTGAAAGGATGCTTAAGCGTTGTGAGGAAACACGTTTAGTGCTTAATTGGGAGAAATGTCACTTTATGGTGAAAGAGGGGATTGTTTTAGGACACAAGATATCCAACAAGTGATTAGAAGTTGATCGAGCTAAAATTGATGTGATTGCTAAGCTTCCCCCACCCACCTCGGTTAAAGGTGTGAGGAGTTTCTTAGGTCATGCGGGATTTTATAGGCGCTTTATACAAGACTTTTCTAAGATAGCTAGACCGATGGCTCACCTCTTGGAGAAAGAGGCTCCTTTCATTTTTAATCAAGATTGTTTAGACTCTTTTGAGACTCTTAAGGAAAAATTGACTAAGGCACCCGTTTTGGTTTCTCCAAATTGGGAATTACCTTTTGAGCTTATGTGTGACGCTAGTGATTATGCGGTGGGGGCCGTCTTAGGACAAAGAGTTAATAAGCATTTTCAACCTATACACTATGCGAGTAAAACCATGACCGGTGCACAACTTCATTACACTACCACGGAAAAAGAGTTGCTTGCTATAGTATATGCTTTTGAGAAGTTTAGACCATATCTTGTGCTTTCCAAAACCATAGTGTATACGGATCATTCCGCTCTCAAGTATCTTATGACCAAACAAGATGCTAAGCCTAGGCTTTTGAGATGGGTTTTGTTGCTTCAAGAGTTTAAGATAGAGATTCGTGATAAGAAAGGGGCCGAGAATTTAGCGGCGGATCACTTGAGTAGACTTGAGCATCCTTTTCAAGGAGATTTACCACACCAAGAAATCAATGAATCCTTTCCATTAGAGGAGCTCATGTCTATCTCTTCCCAAGAGGATGCCACTCCTTGGTTTGCGGATATCGCAAACTATCTTGTGGGCAATGTGCTTATTGAGGGTCTTACTTATCAACAAAAGAAGAAGTTTCTTAAGGAAGTTAAGTATTACTTTTGGGATGATCCATATCTTTTTAGGCAATGTGCGGACCAAATCATTAGACGGTGTGTAGATGGGCCCGAGGCATTTAAGATCTTAGAAGCGTGTCATAAAGGACCTACGTGTGGACATTTTGGGCCTAACTATACCACCAAGAAAGTCTTTGATTCGGGTTACTATTGGCCTTCCATTTACAAAGATGCCCATGAAATGGTGAAATTTTGTGATGTGTGTCAAAGACAAGGAAAAATTACACAACGTGATGAGATGCCACAAAATTTTATCCAAGAGTGTGAGATATTTGATGTATGGGGCATTGATTTCATGGGACCTTTTCCATCCTCTAAGGGAAACAAGTATATACTTGTGGCGGTGGATTATGTGTCCAAATGGGTGGAGGCTAAAGCCTTACCTACCAATGATGCTAGAGTTGTTGTGAAGTTTTTGAAACAATTGTTTGCTAGATTTGGTGTACCTCGGGCCATCATAAGTGATCGTGGTACGCACTTTTGTAATGATCAATTCACGAGAGTTATGAAGAAATATGGAGTGAATCATAGACTTTCTACCGCGTATCATCCTCAAACAAATGGTCAAACCGAGGTCACAAATCGTGGTTTAAAGAGAATTTTAGAGAGAACGGTGGGAGAGCATCGAGCTTCTTGGTCGGATAAGCTTGATGATGCTTTGTGGGCGTTTAGGACGGCTTTTAAAACACCAATTGGTTTTACTCCTTATAGGCTTGTCTATGGAAAAGCGTGCCACCTCCCATTCGAGCTAGAACATATGGCATCTTGGACTCTCAAATGGGATAACTTTGATTTAAACCAAGCCGGTTCACATAGGATAGATCAACTCAATGAGATGGATGAATTGAGAGCCAATGCCTATGAAAATTCTTTGCTTTACAAGGAAAAGACTAAGAAATTGCATGATGCTAAGATCAAGAATCGTGAGTTCAAAGTTGGAGAGCCGGTTCTCCTCTTTAACTCAAGATTGAAACTTTTTGCGGGCAAGCTTAAGTCGAGATGGTCCGGTCCATTCACTATTACTCAAGTGTTTCCATATGGAACTCTTGAGTTGTCACAACCCGATGGTCCAAATTTTAAAGTGAATGGTCACCGTGTTAAGCATTACTTTGGGGAGGACATTTCCGTTGAAATGGTCCAAGAGATCCCCATTTTCCCCATGAATTAAACATTGAGGGACGAGTTGAGCTAGAGACTCATTAACTGAACCATCGTATAACTAGGCTTAGAGTGTTGTAGGTTAGAAATAAAGGTATAGACTTGGAGATAAGTGTAGGGGAGACCTTCTTTTGTCCTCATGATTGTTTGTAGGGTTGCTCACTCATCTCATGCTTTGGAGATTTTGGAGGAGGCCCTTGTATCCGGTTCACTTCGTTACTATAGTGATTTTTCATTGACACCTTGTGCTTAAACATGATTTCACTAATAGTTGTCCTTTCCTTAAATTGGGTTAAGCAAAGTCTATTCATTGTCATAAGTGTAGGGGAAGTTTTTATACTTCCATGCTCTTAAACATTGAGGACAATGTTTAGCTTAAGTGTAGGGGGGTCTTCTATCGAAGTGACCTTACCTAGAACTTGTCATTGTCTTGCATGATAACATGGAAAATTGATTTTTCAACATTTTTCAAATTTTTGATCTACTTTGGCCAACAAAAATATGCATTCGTAATTTTTTTCATTAATCATTTTTCGTTTGCATAACACATTTGCATTGTATATATTTCTCCTTTTATGTTTCATCAAAATATATAAAAAGAAAATATATAATAAAACATGGTTTAACAAATTTAGATTTCTTTGACATATTAGGCCCGCCATGGATATTTTGACTCAACCCGAGTTTGCTTATCTAAGCACTCTCTAGCTAGTATCCTTAACCATGTAGTCCTTCATTGGTCTATTAGGCTAAGCATCCACCAATCTCATTATTTGAGATTTTAAATTTGTGGAGAATGGGAAATGATAGAGTTGAAGCAAGTGTAAAAGGGCTAGATAAACTTCATGATAATTACTTGTGGCTAAACCCTTCTCTTCTTTATCTCTATTTTCTTCGCATGTATATAATTGTTAATAAATAATCAAGAACGGTTTTAATTGGTTTGTAATCTCTTATGCATTTTTGTCTAATCATTCATGGTTGGTATGAGTACGTCTTAAGATTCTAAGTCAGAACGTTTTATGTGTACTAGACTTATGTCATGCTCAATATTTAGCGGGTGTTTTTCCTTTTATTCTTTTGAACTTTCTTTGTGAGGAATAAAGAAAAATATGAGCGGCTTATGAAAAAAAATGAGTGGCTAGAAAAAAAAAGAAAAAAAAAAGAAAAAAAAAATATATATATACAAGACTCCCAAGAGGGGCAGTGTGGTGTTAATTATAGTGACTATTGAGATTACCTTGACGGGTTGCGGGGATTCAATAGATTGCTCCAATCCAATATTACCTTGACGGGTTGCGGGGTTGAAGATCCAAAGTCTCAAAAAGATGGCGGATGTAAATTATTGCGTGAGTTTTATTTTTCTTTCCCTAGCGAGTGTGTAGCTACTTATGAAAGCATGACATGAGGATTTTACACATAAGGCGAATGACTTATTACTCTTGAAACGGACTTGTATTAATTATGAGCGGTTTTTCAAGTAATGGATGAGAGGATTACTTAGGATTAAAACCGTGCTTCCTTATTTTTGGATTTTACACTTCTTATACTTCACACATGAATAAATGACAAATTTGCCTACAAGCAATTTGCTTAAATAATAACCGGTTCCACATTTAATTGTCATGAATAAGTTGATGCACTTTTTACTTGTGAATGCAATGATCCCATTTTTAAGCATGGTATGGGAAAGTGAAACTTGAGGGTGATAAGTGTCCATGGTACCCAAGCCCTAATCTAAGCCATTGAATTCTTTATGAGTTATTTCCATCAAAACCATTTCAAGAAAAATCAAAAAGATATAGATAGAATTGTATTTTGTTCATTGCATTATTAAAAATCAAAATCATGCATCATGTAGTTTAGAGTAAGTGTAGATGCATCTCATATGGCCAAGGTGGGTTAATTATGAGGGGAATGTAAATTTGAGCTTTAATATATAATATTGCATGAGGACATGACAATGTTCAAGTGTAGGGGATTTGATATGAGCTTAAACTCATATCCTTTTATCAACATATAACCCTAAAACATGAAGCAAAATACCAATTTATCTTGCAAAAACAGTATTATGTGGTATGTTTGTGTTTGTATACACTTGTGTAGGTAAAATGATACATTTTCAAGCAAACAAGGAAAAACCAAGTTTAAATGGTTGAAAAAGACAAAGAAGGATCAAAAGTGACAAGACTTTGAAGTACAAGGACCTATCTTGACAAAATGCCAAAGTTGAAGGACTAAAGTGCAAATATTGAACAAAGTCAAGATCAAAGTCAAAATTGGTCAACTATCAAGTCAACAAAGTCAAAGGACCAATTCTGCTCAAAGATGAAGTTGGAGGACTAAAAGTGCCAAAGAAATGAAGATACAAGCCTTTAAATGCAATCTGCCAAAGTCCAAGGGTTAAAACTGCCAAAATTGGAAAGTTTCACAAGTTCAATCCATGTGATATAAGTTGGGGCCAATGGGAAGCTAGTATTAAGTGCACACGGATTGCCAGCTATATGCATTTAATATCCACTATCAGCCGCCACATTAAATAACCAAATCCTAACAGTTTGATCCGTGTGACCTCATTTCAACCAGTCAGAGCGTGCCACGTGTCATCTTCAAGAAACCAAAATTTTTCTAGGATCGTTTTTGAGCTAGACTGAATTTCATAAAGAGTTGTTAACACCAAAGTTGCTTATTTTTTAGAGACGAATTCATTGGTCAACACCAATTAGCATGAAATCAACTCAAGAAGAAAACCCCAATTCTTGTTCATACTTTGAAGATCAGTTTTGCAGAATCATGCCACGTGGAGACCTGGGATTGGTCTCAACACGTCATCATCCCCAACAAACTCCTTCTTCAAGCCTATAAATAGCTGTTAGGTCCTCAGAGAGGCACTCTTTTTGGAAGTCAGTGCTTGTATTTGGTCGTCCAGTTCTTCCTATGGACTAAGGGGAGGTTTGGGGCATAAAAAACTTACCTAAGTTTCCAGTCGTGTTCGTCGTTTCTTGAAAGTATCTTTTTTCTGGGAACATTTGTAACAGTTAGTTAAAAATTGTAGAAAACACACACTTTTCTATTTCCTTTCATCTTTCTTCCTTTTTACCCTAACTACTCAAGAGTCTGACAAACTCTTGAGTTAGTTAGTTAGTTAGCTTCATTCCAACAACTTTGTAACAACTTTCCATGAATAAATTTTGAATTCTCCTTTTCCCGCCAAATCTAATTTTCACTCTACTGTTCATATTTTGCTCCTATTTGATCATTGTGTTGCTGAATAGAGTTTGTTATGATCATTGAATGATCATAACTGACTTTGAAGAAGGATTGTAGCTGTTGTTGTGATTTCAGTTCAAGACTTAGCCTTTTTGAAGTTTTCAAGCCATAATGATGATTTTAGTTGATTTGTAGCTGGTGTTGATAGTAGTTTGATGATCTAGTGATAAGGTGGTGGTTATCACTAGGATAAGAGAGTTCAGCACTCCTCTTCTTCCCAATGGTTGCTACAAAAGGTTTTAAGAGTTCTGATTTCTGTTCCACTTAATAAGTCAATGGCATGCTACATTTCTTAGTGTAATCTTGTTGTTTGCCTGATCAAAGTTGTCTAGTTTGGCTGATTGATTGATTGTGTACTACTTGTAGCTTCATTCTTTGTTATCTGCTTTTGATTTTGGATTGTGTCTAGTTATAGCTTATTTCATTCAGTTTCAGTCTTAGTGCCTTAATTGAGTAATAGCTGTTCTCATAGCTTGCTTGTAGTCTTAAAACATTCCATTTTGAACACTTAGTTTGGATAGTAAAAGCTTTTCATTCAGCTAAATGAGTTCTTAAAAAGTCCTTGAAAATTCTCATTAAGATCAGATAAAGGAGTGTTTGGTACTAGCTAATATTGAGTTTTCAAGTTTTGAGTCTTGGCAATTTTAAGCTCAGTTTCAGTCATAAGATCATTACTAAGTGTTTTGAACAAGTTTCAAGTCATATTACTGTTCAAAAAGGCAAATGGCAATAAAAAGTGTGGGTTAATTTTCATTTAGATTTGCTCTTAAAAAGTTCTCAATTTGATTTGCCTGGCATTTACTGGATTATTGATGAAATCTTGCCAAACTTGTTCTGATTTGTAGTCCAATATATGTAGTTTCAGATTCCAAAAGCATTCTATACAGTTTTCAATAAGCCAAGAGAAATAAGCAAAATTCAGTAAGGCTGAGATAAGCCAAGTTTCTGTAACTTGAAACTGCTTTTTGAGATCTTTTGATTCTCTTCATTAACCAAGTCATTTTTCTTCACAAATCCACTTAGAATATAGTATTACATGATTTTTGAAAGATTCAGCTTTTTATCAAAAATTGTGGTCAACGCTTGGTCAACGATAAGCCAGATTTTAGCTTAATTCAAATTCCCAGCTTAATACTTGATGAAATTCGTTCTAACTTGATTTCTCGTTCATCATTTGAGTTGCTTAATCAGTTTTGGCAAGAAAATCAAGTTGTGCTTGTTTGGTTTGTTCTATAGCTTATTTTGGGCTTATCTTGAAGTGCTTATTTGCTTATCTTGAAATTTCAGCCAGAATCCTTCTAGAGGTCTAGCTTATTTTGAAAAAGAAGTGTTTTGCAAGTGGTTTAAACCATTTTGGTCCATTAATAAGCTCGAACGAGCTTATTTGTTCTCAAACCCGTTTTTGGCTTATAAAGTTTCAAAAATTGCCATTTGGTCCGTTGTTTCAAGCAGTGTTAAATCATGGCTAATCTTCCTTCTTTTTAGGGTTTGCACATTTTAGTCCTTTTAGTTTGGAAGTTAGTTAAAATCAGTTAGCAAGTTTGTTACTTTGTTACAATTTGGTTAGTTTGTTAGTAGTTTTACATTTTTTGATCCTTTTAGTTTACTGATTTACACTTTCAGTCCATAAACTTGTTAGAATTTTCATTTCAAGCATATATATTTCCTAGAATTTACATTTTAAGTCCTTTTATTTTTGAAGTTTACATTTTGAATATTACTTGAAAAAAATTTGGTAAGTGCACTATGTTTTACATATAAGTAGGTAATATTTTTCAGTTTTTACAAGGATTTGTTGAATTAGCAAATAGAATATCCAAATAAGATTAACAACCAAAAACAGTTAAAAACCCGATATTGGTTAGACTTTCAATTGGCAAGAACTGAGAAAAACGAACTGCATTATACACAATTTCACCCCCACTCACCATTGATTCACGTTCTAAGAGTTGGGCTGGGTTCTGGTCTCCCAGGGTGATGCTTATTCCACTATAAAGACTGGCTAGCCCAAGAGCGAGCAACTACTTGGTAAAGGCTCATAAAATCTGCTCATGTTGCTGTGAAGATTCAACAAGATGAAGATTTGTTTCAAGCTTTCGAGAAGCTTCTAGGTGTTCTTTGTTGCAGCAGTCTTTCTGCTTCTTTGTGCTGCTGGTTATGATGCTTCTGTTTCATTTGTTGTTCCAATCCTCAAGCTATGTTGCACGATTTACCAGGAAACTTGAACTCAACATGTCAAATTCAAGTTTTGGGGAGGATTGCTAGGACATTTGGAATAGTTATTTGTAATAGGTAGACTAGGAGGTATGTAGTTCCTCCTAGTCCTAGTAGTAGTAGGAGCAAGACCTGCTCCTGGTCTTATAGAAAGTCAAACTTTATTATTTAAAGATTATTCTGTTAGGATATGCATGAGATATATTAGGAAAGGATATACATATCAGTTTTACACGTTTCAGTTAATGATGTATTAGGGTTTCCTTGTAGTATAAAAGGAACCTTAGGCAGAAGGGTTCAATACACCTTCATCAAATATAATTCTAGTTCATATTAATATTAGAAATCCTTAGTAAAGGATCAAGTCGTTATAGTTATTTTGTTCTTCTTGTTCATAGTATTTGTATTCCACACTTATACTGTTTGATTTATATAGAGTCTCTTTGTGAATAGACTTGTGATTACAGAAGTCGTTCACCGTTCCTAACAGGCTGCAAGATCCACATCTAGTGGACCCAACAGAACAAACGTTGTACCCTGCATCGGGATTAAGAACATTGGTGTTGATAATGGATTTCATGTCTTTGGTATTCAGAGGCGGGTGGGATCACATGTAACTTAGGAAAAGATTCGATATGATTAAGTTACCTTATGGTCCATAATTGTGAATTTTCTTACCTCGGTATTGTCTTGCTTTCAGTTATATTATGATTTATTGGCCCCAACCATTGCCTTTTTTATTCAGCTTACTTGTGAATCAAACCGACGTTGTTTTTCATCTTTTCTTCACAGTCTGCCTTCGTTAAATTTCTCCTACTCAAACACACATGTCAGGTTCGGTAAACGCCTTTTCTACCAAAGCAAAAGCCTTTCGACTTTCTTTTCACATCAAGTATCACCCTTTTACTAAAAAATGTTGTATTCATTATCCATTAACTGACCTTGGAGTTCTTGGATGTTAAATATTTTTTTACCTTTGTTTCATGTGGGACTTAGTGTGTGATCTAAATGGCTGGTTATACACTGTCCGGACACACTTGTATCTGTATAAAAGCTATGCGTTTATGCCTTTTTGGTGCTGTTCAAAAGTGTTCATGTAATCATTCTCGATTGCTTATTTTGGAAGCGGTGAGCCATAACAAATAGATACAATGTCAGCTTATATGTTTCCAAAACGCGGCCTATATCCAGAGGCGTGTACAATCATTAGCATAACCATGTACATTCTAATCGTTCAACTTCTTTGCCATTTTGATCACCTGTTCATATAAAGCAAAATCCAATTCAACAATATAATTCACAATAAAAAATTATACTCCTTAATCTTTATTAAAAGTAAAACATTTTTCAAAGTTATTTAAATGTAGATATTTTTTCTTATTTTTTAAAACATTAATTTTATGCTCTTAAAGAATACGTGAAAGTGATAATAGTATACGTGGAAGTTATAACAGAAAGTATGATTGCCCAGACATGTTTCTAATAATACTCATAGCTTTTTCACCCTCACCGTCGTCATCAAATGGTCGCGCTGATCTTTTTTGTGGCTGATGGTTTTGGTCTACGCTAACGGGTGGTCTAGTTGAGTGTTGCTTTATCTACAGTTTTACAAACATATTGCCCAGACATGTGTTTCGGATAATAATCATAGCTTTTACACTCTCTCCATCATCATCAAATGGTCGTGCTGATCTTTTTTGTGGGCGATGCTTCTGCGCTAATTGGTGATCTAGTTGAGTGTTGCTTTATCTACAGTTTTACAAACATATTAATTAGATATTGCATCATAAAATTTTTACACACCAAATAGGGAATGACCAGATGTGTAGGTCAGACATATTAGATAGGTAAGTGGGTAGATTAGATCAAAATCAATTGTACTAAAAAAACCTACAAACACTTCATCGAAATTTTTGAAATTGTAAATTAATGTACCAAATTTGAAAGTAGGTATGCATCCTTTTTTAATCAAGTGAGCAACATATACTGTAATTTCCTAATCAGTATTTACCTAATTGAAAATATTCATGGTGAAATACACCAGACTCGATTACCCTAAATCAACACTGAAGCACAACCCGTGTAGCGTTGAATGACATAACTAAACCATAACCGAGGACACATATAATCAAACTATTCCTCGAAACGATCCGCCCATGCTAAATTTTATATCAGAAACCATTTGACCCATAATACCCACAAAGAAACATATACTTGAGGCTTAGAAGACAACATGGGACTTCTATGCGTGTTTGCTTTGACATAACCCCGATCGTCCATGTCACTCCTTTAATTACTTTTGGATGAAATGGACGAAATGATGCCAATGATACTCTTTATAAACCTCAATTTATATACGCATATTATAATAAGTGACTAGAAGACCAAAAGTATATATCTTTTAATTTTTTAAAAACCGCTATAAAAATTTGTTAATCGTATGAAAATGATATGAGCCAAACACCCAAGTATGTAACAGGATGTAATGTAACACCCCATTTTTACCTTTACGCAGTGGAACATTGATCTGGGGTATTACTTCATAGAACACAAGTCATAATAATAGAAAACAACCCAAAAGAGTGATTAAATCAACTTTCTTTATATATCATTATAAATAAGAGTTTTACAATATGAGGTTCCCAAAATCTAGAATAATAATTTCAATCTTGTGCCTCTTCATGCCATCCTTGTGCTGCTCCATGTTATCATTCACAATCATCTGAAATATATGCTTAAAGTCAACACAAAGGTAATGAATTCATTGGTTTTAAACAATTTGAATACAAGATCCATTTTCCTGAGCTACGTTATTATTCGCTCATAAGTTAAATAATAAATGAATCAATGTACTAAGCTTATGATACCACTGCTAGACATATCAGAAACCAACAATTGCCTTTATGAGGAAGTCTACCAAACTATCCTGTATAGAAAAATAAAGTATTCCTATTTGACCACTGAGGTGCTAGGAAGTGCGACTTGCCCAGACAGGGGATGTCTGTAAAACCCTTATAAAATACCTAAGAACATTAAAGGCATGAAAACATGGATAAATTAAAACTTTACAATTAATTAATATATGACACGTATCATGAACATTAATTGTAAGTATTACGTATATTAATTAATTACGAGAAGTATTACATATGTTATTATTAATTATTATCACACGATAAGTATTTACATATAAAATTTAAAACATGACAAGAATTAAAACACAAAATTAAAACACGAACACACACGATAATTATTTATAACACGAAACATGAAGCCTATAATAAAAGGGTTGTTTGGCCGGCGTGTAAAAGGAGAATAAGAGGGCCTTTGGCTCGACCCATTAAGCTTAGATTAGTAAATAAATAATCCTAGGGAAATTCATTTGTTCACTTTTAACAAAATAAAAAACCCTAGTCTCCCTTGTCCTCTCTCTTTGGCCATGACACCCACAAGAAAACCAAAAAGGAAAAGTTGTTTGATCTTGATTAATTTACGGGTTTGTGTTCGTGTCCTTAATCCTTAATCAATACATGCATACGGTATCACTAAAACCTTTCTTTCTTTTTCTTTTATTATTTTAATACATGAATTTGTTGAGATTAATAATAAGAACATGTGTAATTAAATTAAACATGTAAATAAGGGTTTTGGGATTGGTTTGTCATGGGAACCGAGACCATTAAGGTCTTGGTGGTGTTGAGTCTCGGCCAGCTGCACCCTTTGTGGTGCGGTGGCTGCTTTGTTCTGCCAGCCGCAACACCAAACACCCTAAACGGGGGCTGTTTGGTGAAAACAATGGCAAACCGAGAGCCCTATGGCTCTTGGTGGAAAGCTGTTGCACGCAGGGGGAACCAACAGCAGCCGGGGGCTGCGTTGGTCAGGCAGTGGCAAGCCACAACCTTGCGGCTGTGGTGTTGTTGGTGGTTCGAGCCGAAGCTGAGACCCCATGGTCTCGGTGTGGCTTCGGTTTGGGGCTCGAGTATAACCGAAACACACCAAGGGTGTGTTTGGTTAGTTTTTGCTAAATTAATTTTTAGATTTAATTAATAAATTTTTTAAATGGTACATGTATGAATAATTAATTAAAACAAGGACTTAGGATATAATTATTTAATATAGTTATCATGACATAAAAACTTGGTTCCATCTATTTAAATAAACTATAGGTTATAATAATTATTAATATAATTATTCATGGTATAAGTTCATGTCACATTTAATTAATTAATTTAAGAACTTAGCTTCATTAATTAATCACATATTATTCATGCTTTAATTAAATTAATACTAAAATTTAATTTAATTATTGATTAAGGGTAAATTTTTATTAATATAATCATGTTATATTATTAATTAATAATTACTTATAAACCATGTATTATATTATTAATTAATAATCAATATGTTAAAACTAAAGTATTTATTATTAATAAACTTTACTATATTATTACATTTAATAAATCATGACTTATAATATATGATTATTAAACTTTAGCTTATATCATATACTTATTTAATAAGCTTATTACTATTTATGAATACATGCTAAATATGAAAACATATTAATTATGGAAACATGCTATTTATTGAAACATACTATTTATGGAAACATACTATATATGGAAACATTCTACTTTTGGAAACTTACTAATTATGGAAACTTTTTATTTTTTCAACATACTATTTATGGGAACTCGCTATTTTTGGAAAGTTACTATATATGAAAACCCGCTATTTTTGGAAAGTTATTATATATAGAAACATGTTATTTTTAGAAAGTTGCTCATTATGAAACAACAAGTATAATAACACATAAAACATGAAAACTAATCAAGAACACATGAAACACTAAGAAACTACATGATAAAACATGAAACAGTAAAACAAGTCAAGAACATGTAAAACAAGACAAGAACAAGTAAAACAAGTCAAGAACAAGTAATGTAAACTAATAATCAGTAAGTATACGCTAAACAGACAACTCATTCATGTCTTTTTATTATGTAGCACTCGTGAAGTCAAAGTAGTTCTTCGGCTTTCATCTTCATTTCATTACTGGATATAAGGTACGGATATTCCGTCCTTCAGTAAGGACATTCTTTTCCTATATTTAGGATTCCCCGTTTGCTGTCATCTATTTCCCCAGTATTTTACATTAAACTTTTCAGTAATTATTATGATTAGCATTTTAAACTGCTTGAGCTATATACATACATGCCATGTTTCACCTAGTTATGGAGGTACCTGATATGAGTGAAATCTCATATCAATTATATCATAATTAACCCTAAAACACAAAGCAAAATACCTGATTTTGATAAAAGCAGTATTATAGGTATACTTTGTTGTTTGTGCTTGTCTAGGTAAAAAGATACAAATGTGAAGCAAACAAGGAAATCAAGCCTTTATTGATGATGAAAAGACAAAATGAGGATGAAAAGTGACAAGTCAATCAAAGTCAAAGGACCTTTCTTGACAACTTTCAAAGTAGAGGGACTTATTGTGCAAATATGGAAAAGTCAAGAACGTAGTCAAACATGGTCAAAAGTCAAGTCAACAAGTAAAAGGATCATTTGTGTGCAAGTATGAAGCTCAAAGGACCATAAATGACAAGTTTATGAAGATATAAGCTTAAAACACAAATCTGCTAAACACAAGGACTAATATTGCCAAAATGGGAAGAACTTTCAAGCTTGATCTGTGTGTTATGTGAAGCAGCCAATGAGAGGCTTTTATTCGGTCAAATCAGATCACCGCCTCATCACCTTCATTTAATATGGGGAGAGAACCAGTGGAATATCTTAACAGTAGCCATCAACCAATCAAATTTCATTTACTAGATAACAATCCGTGTGACCTCTCAACAGCAAATAAACATACGCCATGTGGCACATATGAGCCCAGAATCAAGAGAATGAAGGAGTGAAGCTCAAAGAAAGCTTTCAACATCAAAAGTGTTCGTAATCAAGAGACGAGTCTAACCCAGTTGACCAATCAAACTGAAATCCATCCAACAAGAAACTCCCAATTGTGTTCTTCATCAGCAAATTTCAATTAAACGAATTAGGCCAAGATACGTCACTCATCCTCACTTCGACTTAATCTCACTCTATAAATACCCCATATGTTCTCATTTTGTGTATTGTAGAAAAGTGTGAAAACACACACACTTTTAATCTCTCTCTCATTTTTAGTTAGCAATTTAGTTAGAACTCTTCTCAAGTGTCTGACAAACACTTGAGGGAGTTAGTTAGTACTTGTAACAGTTTTGTAACAAGAATTCACCATTAATGCAAGCTTATTTTCCCTAAATCTCATTTTCACTCTCATACTTACCTGATACTGCTACTATACTGTTCATGTCATTGATCTTGTTGTTCTTATTGAACAATGGGATGATTTGAGTTCTAGTTGGAGGCTTGTTTATGTTCAGAATCGTAATAAGCTCATAGCCATTGCCAGAACCTTGATCAGACTTGAGTTGCAGGGTTGATAAGTTTATGATAATGGTGATTGATGATAAGTAGCTGTTGTAGATTGGTAAATAAGGCGGTGGTTAGAGGTTAAGTAAGCTCATCTCTCCACTTCATCCCCAAAGAAGCCTACAATCAATCTCATAAGTTTCTCCTTTGTTAAATTCCTATAAAAATCCTATTGCATGCTTATTGTTGCTTTCTTAGTGTAAAAACTTTACTGATGCCTGCTTCTTGTTCATTGTTAGCTGCTTGATTTGTTTTGATAACTAGATTTCATAATCTGTTTGCTTATCTTAGTTTCATAGCTTTAATTTTTTTCTTATACTGATAAGTAGTGTTTGGATTAGTTGAGCTTTGCTGATCTAATGGATAAAAGTTGTTGTTTAGAGTTTATACTCAGGTAATAGACTTGTGTAAGTAGACTGGTAAGCTTTTGTAGTCAACTGAATAGTAAAAAAGCAAATTGATCATAAATACTTTGGGTCATTTTCATCAGTCAAAACTAGCCAGTTTCAAACTCATGCCATTTCTTTGTTAGTTAATGATAGGAGGTGATTTTTGATTCTGAGTATAGTGTAACACCCCCAAATTTATACAACTCAATACAGCGGAAGACTCGTTGGTGTTACGGGATAACACATTACTCACATCATAGACAACGCATAAAAATCGCGTCGTTTAATAATAAAAAGCATTTCCATTCATAAATATCAAAGTTACATCGGTCCCAAGTCATATTATTTCATACAAAGTTTTACAAAGTATTTGAATGGAAATTATTGTTTAAGTGCGGGCCATGAATTCTTGTCGTCTTCCCGAGAATTACCTTCAAGTACCTGAGATAAAACATGTTAAAAGAAAAGGTCAGCGATAACGCCGAGTGAATTCATAGAGTTTAATAAATTCCATCAATATAACTTTGTTATAAAATCATTACCAAACATCATTTTGTACAAATCATTGTAATAGGCCATAAAATAGCCAAAATCATTTTATACAAATCTTTATCAAAATCATAATATAGGCATTTGCCTTAAAAATCATTATACGAGCCAATGTCGTAAAAACAGTCATACAATACGTCTTATAACGTTGTATGAAAATAAAAACCGTTATATGAATATGGTTATGAAAACCAAAACACAAACATAATATCAATAGTATGACCCTGTATTGCTAGTCAGGCAATACATCGTAATTCGGAGCGTCTAGTAGTATTTCGTTAATCGGATTATTATAAGCCGCATGACATTGTTACCTTACTAAACCAACAACGGGTAGCTAACCCGATACCAATTTTGCCAATCTAAAGTAGCGTGTCGTCACAAAGGTCACACTATGGAAATCTTCTCATACATAAATTCGCTTACCAATCAATGTGGCACGACGGGGATCAACCGTCAAGGCGCGAACTGGGGTGATCGTCCTCAAATAGTACTATTAAATGCATAAGCATCTACCAAATCCCGGTAGTTCACAATTCATGCTAATGGGACTTTTAGTGACGTAACCTAACTTTAATAATCCATTTAATTTCATCTATCGGGTCCTTTAATCATTTATCAGGTCATACAATCGGGTCATTCAATCATTCGGGTCCAAAATCAATAAACAAACAATCGGGACAAATGGTGTCCTAATTTTATAAAAACTAACATGTTATCTCCCTCGCGGGTTTATAAAACATTTATAAAATCATTTAAAAGAGTGCGAGGCTATGAACTCACGTTGATGTGGGAAGGCGGGTTATCGGCAATTCGGACGTACGGTACGTGCTTCAATCACGGAAACCTAGACAAATAATATTCGTCTTAGACTCTTGTCCAATGAATCTATAAAAATCACAAGTATGTATACATATGATGATTATATATATATGATGATCAAGTGGGTTTACATATCTTCGTTTGCTCATTTTAGTGTTATGTGTCGGTAACGTTCATACTAGTTTACTAGTTTTACCTATTTACGTGTTTTAAGTCCAATAAACTTATTATAAGTTCTTTAACTTGTATTAATCCATGTTATACTTTATATTATCAGTATATAAGTTTTATAAATCTTTCATTAGACGGGTCCAACCATCTATGTTTTATTTAACAAAAACGTTAATTTTTACGGTATTAGCCGAAAAAGTCGTAAAAATCATGTTTATAGTTTTATAACTTATAAAACATAACAAATTGTCATTTTTATAAAATGTCCACTTATTTACCATTTTACATATTTATATAAATCTATTATATAAGTTTGTGGGTTTTAATTTATATTTTATACTATTAAATTTTGAGTGCTTATATAATAGTATTATACTTTAATTTCCAAAATCTGATTTTTATCTTCACTTTCACCAAAACTGCCATATCTCGAGTTCTATATGGAGATAGAATCTCAAATGTTTATCACATAAACTACATGATATGTGCTACATTTAACTCTTCTATAGCTACTGTTGAATCATCTTCTATGTATTTTCTAAAAATCGTCCAAAACAGTGAACTCAGATTTGTATCTTAAACTTGTTTTGATCATATCTCACTCATTATTTTGATTCCATTGCATGGCCAACTCTCACATGTGTACAAGACATATAGCTTACTGTAAATGGATTCTACTTCATCATTTTATCAGTCCATGACCTGTTTCTTTACTGTTGTATACAGCCAACAAATTTAACCAAGATTTTAACCTTGTTTCTTATGGTTTTTCACCTTTTTAATCATGTTTATCAACACCAAATCCGCACATAACATTTTTATCATCATATAATCATCATATACATATACAATAGGAAATAAAATACATGTTTACATAATCAAAATAAGAAGAGGATGGGGAGGACAATCTTTATACCACCAAGTTGATGTAGGTTATGATTTGGACATGGTTTTTGATGGAGAAACTTGTGAATAACCATGACCATCTTCAAGATCACCAATCTTCATGAATACCTTGTGGAAAATCAGCCCTACTACTCCATGAATACTCCTCCTTGGATGTTATAACTTGCACCAATCTTTATCTTTTTGAATGGAGATTAACATATGTTAATTATAACATATGTTTGTGGTTAAATTTTGTATGAATGGTGGTGTTTTGTGGAGAAATGGGATGGCATAGCAAGAGAGAGTGAGAGAGTTTTATGTTGTTTTGCATGTAAGGAAATGGTGAAGTGAAAACTAGTTGCTAGTTTTGTGAGTTAGTGGGAAAATATGGCTTAAAGTGTAAGCTAAGGACATGTGTAAGCTAAGTTAGCTTACACTTGACACATCAAGTGTGTGGTGCACTAGTTAGGCCGGTTTTGGAGTGGGGTGGGACAAGTGTCCCACTTGTCTCATCCCCATTTATTTACGGGTACTCCTCGATTCTAGTTTTCTCGATTTGCGTGCCCTCGGGTCATTTTACGAAAAATGTTTTTATAAATTATGAATCAACGTCACAAAACGAATCCAATAAAAATTGTCTCATCAAAAACGGAGTTCGAAAACGTAAATACGTAATCCTAGGGTTTCCGGTTTAGTCGTAAAGGACGTTAAAATAAAATCGTAAGTCCTAATCTCTTCTCGTAAATTTGTGAGTTTTTGAACTAACTCAAATTTAAAACTCCAAAATAATATTCATGGACAAATTTATTTTCTGAAATGTCGGACAGTCACCAAAGACGGTGTATGTAAACGTAAGCACGTAACGTTGAATCCTCCGGTTTAGACGTAGTCGACGCTACTTCAAGACGTAAATCCAAATTACTTCCCAAAAATAAGTGAGTTCATATTGTAACATTAAAATAATGTTTTCAAATAAATATTGAGAATAAAATATCAACCATAAATTGACGGATTGTCACAGCATTTACCCCTAAACAGGATCTTTGTCCTCAAAGATCATCTTACCTTACTACTCGCTTCTTATAGAGTTAAAGCCATGTGGGTATTTCCTCCACATTGGTCTTTTCTCACAAGTGTAATTCATTACAATACGCGAGTTTCATCAAACATAACTACGGGAATAAGATCAGGCTAAATGTTGACTTACTTTCTCTATCCATGATGTTCACGGGTTTCTGATGAATGCAACTTTTCACCGATCTAAACTTTACTAAGGAACAATCAGATTCTCACTTGATAGATATTCCATCAAGTTTGATATACGAAACATAATTCACGCAACTCTTGAAGTCCTAGGGTAGATCCAGCTTATATGCCTTTCAAACCAAATCTTTTACATCACCTCAATGGTCCCATACAACGGGGACTTATATCCCATGATTTGTCAGATCATGAATTCATTTTTCCAAGGTTAAAAATTGTGGCATAACTTCGCTACCCATTTGGTACTTCAAGATCTACATTTCATATTCACATAACCTCTTGCCCACTACCGGCAGTCAATAATCAAATCCTAATTTCACCAATCATTTCAGGTCTCGCGGGTCGGGTACTTTGTAAGGTTAGGTTCGCTATCATAGGAAACCTTAAACCTAAAAGACATGTCCAACTCACAGTGGGTGTATGTCGGGTGTCTTCATCTCAACTCTTGCTTACAGATGCTCTAATTTCTAAATCTTAACAAGATTCGATCTCGATCCTAACACGATGATTATCAATGATAATCCTTCCAAAGGAAAACGATTATACGGTCTATTACCAAAGGTCAATCATTTAAACATAAAACATCACTTATAGTATTTTGTATCGTTACTTTACCTCGTCCCTTCGATTGGGGTGGTACATAGTACTCTCATCAAGGTTCGTTCTCAATGACTTCTGAGCAAATCTCTAGAAATTCGATGCGAAGCGAGGATCTTGATAAAGATGTTTGATACAGGCACACTATGTTTACATAACTCTTTTGCATTTATCATTAACGGGAATGATATTAGCAGATTTGGTCAGTCTGTCGACGATGACCCAAATCGGATCAAATTCAGATGATGACCTTTGCAATAGCTAGACGTTTACTAATGTATGAGGCGATCTCTGCCTTCATAATTTTGCCATCAGTACAACTTCTTCAGACAAAGATACTTTTAGTCGAAAATGACATACATATAATACTTATACTTAAAAATTCCAACATAACTATATCTCATAATCTCCATATTTAGGAAACCACAAGTGGCCTTTAAAACATTTAACGCTATTGGCTTCTCTATTTTAATGGTTCACATTAGCCGTGAACCACTTTTTATTATTTATATTATCCTTTTTACGAACATCGTTTATTTTTATATCGTTCGGCAATTTATTTTGCACCTTCATTATTAAGGAACATGTCCTAATTGTTTCTTTATCCTTTTTATATAATATGTCAGTATCTATATTATTCTCATGATGATGTAATTATCATGTCCACAATTCACTCAGATATTCTTTCTATATTATGCGTCAGTAATTACGTTCACCTTTCTTCATATTTTCTAAGTTTCAGTTTCGTCTCATCTATCATTTTTATCAGTTTTTTTCTCAATCCAGCGTTTAAAGCGTCGATAATTATTACAATTAATTAAATAATAATCAGTTAATTTTTATGAAACGTAAACGTTTAAACTTCTTAGTTCAACTTATTATATAAAATGTTCAAAAATAAATTTGAATTTAATTAACAAGATTTTTGTTGATTTATCGAAATATTTAATAAGATTCGTAAATGTTCGAAAAACCTTTGTTTATACTTTGGTCAAAGTTTTCTTAGTTGAAAAGCAAAAATTATCGTTTCAAAGTTCAAGTCATGGTTTAAATGGTTTCCTCAATCCCTCTTAGGTTATCTTGAAGTATAGACAAACATTTACCCCTAAACAGAAGTTTAGTTAAATGGTTTGTGTGTAAGGGAATAATCCCTTAAAATCCTTTGTTAAAATATTTGTCAAAACATAATTCCATTTTTCTTTTTAGTAAAACCCAAAGTCTTAAAAGGGCTCTTAATTTTTGAAGAGTCTATATGCATACATCTTACCATTATTAATCCAACGGTCATTTTATGTAAAGGATTAAGTTTTTAATCCCTAAGCGTTAATGGTTCTAATCTTTGAAAAGTCAATATAGCTTCCATTATCTATTAATCACACGTTTAAATAATGTAAAGGTTTAAGTCTTTAATCATATGTTAAATATTTAAGGTACAGGTTTTTTTTTATCGTTCTGCCAATTCAGGGCAGTCTATAAATAATTATTAACTCATTCTTATTCTTATAAATAAACAAATAAATGGTACTTAATGATCACGAGCATGAATTTATCAAATTACAGCCTACACACGTGATTCACCAAATTATGAATGCTACATGTGCATTGATCAATCCAAACGACATCACATGAAACTCATAATGTTCATTACAAGTACCGGATGTAGTGATTGGAATACATAATCTTTTTCGCAGATGCGAATTTGATGATAACCATGTTGAGGATCAAATTGCTAGAACCTTGTAAATGATCGAACAAATCTTCCATTTCGAGTTATGGATATCGTTTTCGATTGTCAATTTACTCAGTCCACAATAATCTATAAGTATAAGGAATGGTAACACCTTAGCTCTTCATGATGACAGGCTTGGTAGAATAAAATCTTTCTCCGATAACTCTCTCAGTTGTACGGTAATTCCTTTAATTTAGATGGTGCTGACGTACAGTGCACAAGCCACAAGTGCAGCACCGGAAATATAATCAATACCAATTTCAACTTGCCTTAATGGCGAAAGTCTAGGTAATTTACCATCAAATACCTCCTAAAGTTTTAGATAACATAAACATCTTTTAATAAATTCATATTAGGTTCTTTCTAGATTATAATATCTATGACTAATTCACAACCATTCATGGTATAATTTCAAGTCATCCATCAAGAATTATTCAGATCACTTTTGATAATCAACATCTTATCTTTTAGGGAATTCTACTCGGGTTCTCATCAATTAAGACAATGTCGTCATGTCATAATCAATCAATTCATTCTACCGGCATTATCAACTTTTTAGTTTCATTGCCGTCGATAAGATGTGAACTTCTCAAAAGACTAACAATAACTCATAATCCTTCACAGATTCAAGGATATCAGGAGACATAACTAACCTTAAAAGAGTAAGGTGAACGCATAATCTATGCGAGAGAATTTCAAATTAGATACAGACGAAAACATTTAATGAATATGAATATATCCCATGTTTTCATAATTTGAGTACGCATTCGAAAGCTCCTCGGATCGTCACCCAGGTCATTCAAATGAAATCAACTCAAAAGAAGCGATAGGAACATTGATACATCCAGTCGGGTATCAACACTCGGTAATCAGATACTTTTCCTAAGAATCTCACTACGAGAGAATTGGACAAGAACGAATTGTCAAATAAGACAAATTCCACAGATGAGTAAATTCAACTCAGAAGAATAGATGCTACAGGCACATGTGTAGGTGTCCCTCACACTATGTCCTTATTTTGCACTTCTTGCAGATCTCATAGAATTTAATCTTTCACAATCTTTAAAGAAAATGTAGTGTTTATTAATCAGTTTTATGGTGACTACTAATCAGCCTTACATGGTCCATTCCAAATTGTATGTAGGTGCGCAACTATATACAATTTCAAGATTAACGATGCAATACTCAGTTCGTCAAAATTTTATCATCATGTTTATAATAAAAACATTTTCATGCTTAATTCTTAAGTAAGAATCAAAATAATTTACAAAGATTTTCTTTGTTATGAAAACAATTAAGTTTTCCAAAGTGTTTCATAAACAACTTTATTTCGATAACGATTACTTATAAATCTCACTTTGAATAATCCTTTTAGTGATGAAAATTCAATCTTTATCAAGGGATATTGTTTTATCTTATAAAAAAAATTAGTGATCTGCAAAAGAGTGATGAAGAGTGGTTCACCAAGAACTAACTACAATATAATAGGAAATGAGTTTAGCCAAATAATCATGAGGTTCATGACCTCGATGGCACTCAAAAAGAATAATCCACAACGTAACTCAAATCGAGATGAGTACTTGTTCAATAGTTGCATCACTAATGCGAGCATGAGGATGAAGCAATAAAAGATAGATAACATCGATACATGTAGAATTTAGCAATCAAAGGTAGTCTTTTCATTAATCACAAACAAGTCAAAATTGTACCGTAACACATTACGTGTCACTATGTCATACAATTCTCAGAACTCATCCTACCAACTGATGTCTCAGTTAAGTTAGGGATTTTTAAAAGATACCACAATGAATACTAATCTACAAGAGTCATTAGGTGTCCTACCTGTCCCGGAAGATCCATCGGTCCCAATTTCAGAAGAAGATTTCTTCAGTTTATTTTTTGGACACTGGGCATCCTCATTAGTGGACATAGTCTAGGAACAACCCTTAACACGAACCTACAATCATTTAAAACCTTATTATTCAATCACATGACTTAATAATTCCCTCTTATCAATCTCATATTCCATACGAGTTAAATTTTACTTTATTCAAGTTTCAATCAACTTATACTCAAGGCGATATCCTACCTCATTCTCCAATACTTCAACCTTATTCTTAGGCCTTAAAAGGGCAATAAAATCTCGATATAAATCAATACTTAATTTCCAATCCTATAACTCCTTTATCAATAATTATCAAATAAGTCACTAGTATGAGATGACTCATACATTCAATTAGACTTCTCGGAAAGGTATTAGTGGCATGAGGCTTTTGGGTAATGGTTCCAATGACAGCCTCAAGTGCAACATTCACCCTTTCGATTTCAAATTAAGAATTGGATGACAACGAATCAGATGACATCTTTCTAGGTGGCAACGTTTTGTCAAACTCCACTCTATAAGGAAAGATCGTCATGACATCGATATCAGATTTAATCTCGCCAATTCTTTTTCAAAATCACAATCAACTAATATCTATATTTCTACGAATATTAACCATTTGTTGGGATCATAGATATCCACAACTTGGTTTAGATCTAGGATAACTAGAATTCGTACGAGAATAGCTTCGATTAATTTGCTAGGAGAGTTAGGGTTTCTTGTAACAATCTACGTCGTATAAATACCTCGTATAAATATAGAAATAATCATCAAACAATCATGTAATCAATTTACATCATATGTATATATATACAATCCAAGTTATATATATATTAAAATAACACTTCTCAGTCTGGCCTTGTCGGTAACTCGAGAATTCTTCGGCACCGTTATAGTCAAAAGATTTTTATACATTTTTAGAAAAATGTTTATAGTTAAAAGATTTTGAAATGTTTTATTCAAAACCTTAGTTTTAAAAATCTTTCGTTCTCTATAACGAGAGCTCTGATACCAAACTGTAACACCCCCAAATTCATACCACTCAATACAACGGAAGACTCGTTGGTGTTACGGGATAGCACATTACTCACATCATAGAGAACGCATAAAAATCACGTCGTTTAATAATAAAAGCATTTCCATTCATAAATATCAAAGTTACATCGGTCCCAAGTCATATTATTTCATACAAAGTTTTACAAAGTATTTGAATGGAAATTATTGTTTAAGTGCGGGCCATGAATTATTGTCGTCTTCCCGAGAATTACCTTCAAGTACCTGAGATAAAACATGTTAAAAGAAAAGGTCAGCGATAACGCCGAGTGAATTCATAGAGTTTAATAAATTCCATCAATATAACTTTGGTATAAAATTATTACCAAACATCATTTTGTACAAATCATTGTAATAGGCTATAAATAGCCAAAATCATTTTATACAAATCTTTATCAAAATCATAATATAGGCATTTGCCTTAAAAATCATTATACGAGCCAATGTCGTAAAAACAATCATACAATACGTCTTATAACGTTGTATGAAAATAAAAACCGTTATATGAATATGGTTATGAAAACCAAAACACAAACATAATATCAATAGTATGACCCTGTATTGCTAGTCAGGCAATACATCGTAATTCGGAGCGTCTAGTAGTATTTCGTTAATCGGATTATTATAAGCCGCATGACATTGTTACCTTACTAAACCAACAACGGGTAGCTAACCCGATACCAATTTTGCCCATCTAAAGTAGCGTGTCGTCACAAAGGTCACGCTATGGAAATCTTCTCATACATAAATTCGCTTACCAATCAATGTGGCACGACGGGGATCAACCGTCAAGGCGCGAACTGGGGTGATCGTTCCCAAATAGTACTATTAAATGCATAAGCGTCTACCAAATCCCGGTAGTTCACAATTCATGCTAATGGGACTTTTAGTGACATAACCTAACTTTAATAATCCATTTAATTTCATCTATCGAGTCCTTTAATCATTTATCGGGTCATACAATCGGGTCATTCAATCATTCGGGTCCAAAATCAATAACCAAACAATCGGGAGAAATGGTGTCCTAATTTTATAAAAACTAACATGTTATCTCCCTCGCGGGTTTATAAAACATTTATAAAATCATTTAAAAGAGTGTGAGGCTATGAACTCACGTTGATGTGGGAAGGCGGGTTATCGGCAATTCGGACGTACGGTACGTGCTTCAATCACGGAAACCTAGACAAATAATATTCGTCTTAGACTCTTGTCCAATGACTCTATAAAAATAACAAGCATGTATACATATGATGATTATATATATATGATGATCAAGTAGGTTTACATATCTTCGTTTGCTCATTTTAGTGTTACGTGTCGGTAACATTCATACTAGTTTACTAGTTTTACCTATTTACGTGTTTTAAGTCCAATAAACTTATTATAAGTTCTTTTGAAAGTCCCTAAACAATGCAAGAAACCCTAATCTTATCTTAATCAACACAAGGTATTACTTTTCAAACGTAATCTTATTATTGTATAATAAAGAATTACAAGTGTTATGGATAACACAATTTGATGACAATGTGTTGTGCACACTTTGAACAACAATAAACCCTAACTTATGAATACAGTCGTAGCTGTTTGATTCACTAAGTTATATGCACTAATGTTCTTAATATCTCAAAGTGTTGAGCATTAATGCATGGATACACATCCTATTTATAGTGTTACGAGTTTGACTTAAACAGTACTTGATGTCGACTACACAAGCTTTTACAAGTTCCCACAACAGTCACATGATTTCCTTCTATTCTTGGTAGTCTTCCATTATGCTTTAAGGAACAGTTGTCAAAAACAGTTTCCTTATTCTTCATAGTCTCGAACACACAAATGGCATGTCCAAAGTATGCTGAGAGTTATCAGGGTATTGCCGCCCCTGTTAACTCTCAACCCCTCAGAGTCCCTGATACATCTTGGCTGTTATCCATCACAGCCAATGAGTATGTCTTCAGGTAACCTTCGACTTCCCTGATAATGTCTCTAACATGGACTCCTCTGAGGTTGCTCACAGAGACTTGGATCTCTGTGAGTCTTGCGAAACTTGCCTGCCTCCTAGGCACAGGCAAGGGACTATCTAACAGCCTAATTATGTTTAAATCAATGATCAGGGAATCTAACAAGTTTAGATTCCCAACAATCTCCCCCTATTTAAACATAAATAATGCTAGATCTAACTAAGTTAAGGTAAGTGAGTTTAACAGCTTCTTCTTACACATAACAGATCTAAACAAACATACCTCATGATTTTATTAAAACTTAAAGAAAATTACAAGTGCATTACATAAGTAAAATAAAAGATGAAGGTAAAAGGGCTGTGAATCATCTTCAATAGTCATCATTTTTTATTCTTTCTTCAGCTTCGGCCAAGTCTAATCTGTTATCAATTTCATCCTGCAAAGTCTTTGCAAACTTCTTGGAATACTCTGTGTTGATCTTGAGACACTTCTTGTGACAGAGTAGCTGAATAGTTGAAGCCAAGCACAGCTAATCTTCCCTCTGAAAAGCATACTGGCAAGCCTTATTCATGAATGCCATTCCTCTTTCAGGCTCTGTGTATGTCTGACCATCAACAGGGCCAACAATACCATTTGGGAGGATCAAATCCCTGTGCATACCATCCACTTGAACATCTTCAGTAACAAAAGTTTCATTAACAATTTGTGAAATTCTTCTCCTTTTGTTGCCTGTCTTTGGGGGTTCTTGTTCAAAAAGCTGTGGTGGGGGATCAATCTTGAGTTTGGCTGCTGTTTCCTTGATCCAGCTAAACTTGGCCTTAAGAGTTTTAAGCAGAAGGAAATTTGCCTGTCCAGACTTTTTGGCAGCTAAGGCTTCGAGTTCGAACCATTCTGATAACCCAAGTGTCTTTAACCTGAAGTTGTCAAACACATCCATATTTCTCTGTTGGTTTTCCCTCCATAAGATCATCTGTGGGGTGTTTGTGGATTTATGAATGGTGTATTTGAACTTGGTTATCTTGCCAGCATCATATCTGTTGTTCACGCAGGCATCATAGTCAGCTTTGACTTTCCTTAAAGCCTCAGTGCGTTTTGTTTCCTTCCCTCAACCTTTGTTTTTGTTTTTCCCTTTCAGGTAGTGTCATCTTCCTCAGAGTAGCTTCATTCAATTCTTTGGCTGTCTTGAGTTCATTTAATCTTTTGAATTCTTCAGCCTGTTGCTCTATTTCTTCAGGGGTCAAAGGAATCTCATCGGAAGGTGTAAAGGTTGAGATTTGGGAAAGGTCTGTGGTGGATCCTCATGTCTCTAGCATCGCAGCTATCTTCTTAAGTTTGGTGTCAGTATCAACAAAAACTATCTCCTTTCCTTTCTTCGAGACAGAGGACTCCACACTTATGTTTTTCAAAACATCAGCTATTTTGATAAACGCTGTCTGAGCCTGAGTTTGAATAGCTTTGGGGAGAGAGCTAACAGTGAATTTTAATTTCTTGGCCGCTGGCTCATCATCATCCTCAGGCTTGCTGATGTTAACTAATATCAGAGACTTTGATGAGTCAGTTCCATCTTGAGTTTGTTGCTCCCCCTGAGTATCATCCTCATCATCAGGTATTATAACAGGTGTGATGACTTGGAGAGGAACAGGTGTAGTTGAGGGATTAGCTGATGATGAGCCTTGTTCAGCAGATGCAAGGCTGAGTGTAGTATTCTTCTCCCCCTCACGTTTATCCTTACTTCGCAGATGCTTGGATGAAAGTGCCTGAAAACGTCTTGCAATCTGCTCCACAGAGGCAGCCATGGCACGTTGTCTTTTTCTTGAAGCCCTGGCAATCTTTAGCAGGAGGTTGGCATTTGCATTAGTATTTGCCTGAACACGCCTGACAATAAAGTTAGCATGGTTGTATTGCCTGGTGCGAACATCATTAAAGTGCATGTGCATGGTGTGTTCATGTTCATGGAACATAGCAGGGACGGCTGAGTCAATGGCATCCTTGATTCTTGTTGAAAGATGACCGAGTCCCTGGGCTACACCTTTTCTTGCACCATCCTGAATTGGCTCAGTGACAGCCTCAGTCACAGCCGTTTTGATGATGCCTGGAAATGTCACAGTGAAGTTGTGCATCTCAGACTTGATCACATCCAGCTTCCTTGATAAGCGCTCAATATCAGATTGATGATGGACTGGCTGAAGATTCTTGATATTGAGGCTTTGCTGAGCATAGTCATCCCCCCTTGGTATTAAGTCAAAGTTGGTCTGGGCAGGATGATCAAACAAGAGAAATTCTGCTGTTGGATCATAAGTTGGTCTTTGGAAGACTGTTGTTGCTGAGGTAGCAGAGTTTGGAGTATCAACAGCTTCCTTGAGAGGAGAAGTCTTGTCACCAGCTGGTGTGGACACAGCTATTTCTTTAGGAGGAGAGACAGACAGCTGGTCGTCCTCATCTTCTTCATCCTCTTCATCAAACATTCCCTCAGGGAATTCATCTTCAGGCATTTGCTCAATATCAGAGACATAATCCTCTAATGAGAGCATTTCTTCATCAGCATTTATCACAGGCTCTTCATCATTTGGTTTGTCCTGAGTTATTGTATCAACCTCCTTTTCTTGTTGTACCTGAGATTCGATGACTGGCTGTACAATTTCAGCCTGCAAATTTGTTGTAATTAGTAACAGGGAAAAATATAAGTGGAATGGTCGCCATTTCGCTGTCCCAGAGAGACTGAGGGTGATTACTCAGCCACTCCAAAGGATAAATCCTTGGGATTCTTTTAAGTGTGAATAAAGTATGGTTAATGATCGCCATTCGCTGCCCCTAGGAAAGCTGAGTGTGATTATCCAGCCCCCCCAAAAGGTAAAAACCTTTGGGACTCTTTTGATTGTGAAACATATGTTGTTTATGGATCGCCAGTTGCTGCCCCTAGGAAAGCTAAGTGTGATTATTCAGCCCCCCCAAAAGGTTAACACCTTTGGGACTCTTTTAAGAGTGAAACATATGTTGTTGTAGGTCGCCTGTTACGCTGCCCCTAGGAAAGCTGAGGGTGATGATTCAGCTCCCCCTAAAAGGATAAATCCTTTGGGACTCTTTTAAGGAAGGAACCAAGAGGCTGTGTGAAGTACAACTGATCAAGGTTGAGACATTAGTGTATTCAGGTTGTTGTTAGCCTGAATACTGTCTAGAGGGTGCAGGGTCATCGGGGTTCTTTATAAACACAAATGAATCATTCCCTGGTGCAAAGACAGGGTGTACAGAAGTCTTAAAGTATTCTAAGTGTATTGACAGACTTCAATGGGTCGAGGATTACCCTAACTTCACCACTCTCTCCTACAGACAAATGAGAGTGGTTGCTTGTGAACCTCTAAAAATGTACAATGATTACCTGTGAGATATCAGCTTGATCAGGCTGGTTTCCTGTTGTCTCAGCTGACTTAGAGACACTAGACGCCTGTTGTTTGTCAGCCAAAGAATCCGAATCCACAAGAGTATCTGGACTAGAGGAGGCTTCAGTCTTCTTTCCTTTGTCCTTAGTAACAGCTTTGGAGTGGGAAGAAGAGGGAACTTTCTTCTTCTTAGGATGTTGGCCAGATGAAGCCTTGGACTTAGTAGTGTGCTGCCCAGAGGTCAAAGACATGGACTTGCCAGCAACACTAGAAGTATTCACCTTCTCAGAGGAAGGGAGCAAGGGTTTCTCAGCGTTTGGTACCTGGTTGGCCACATTCAGCATATGGGCGGTGACAGGGACATCGTCAGCTCCTATTTCCTTGTAGATGGCGCCAGTGATGCGATAGGGCTTAAGAGCAGTCAAGGCCTTGTAGTGGTAGTTATCTCCCAGCAGACTCTCAAAGATCAGGGACAGGAAGCGCACATAACATATATTCTTTTCCCTGACCTGATTCCTTCCCTTTAGCTGTTCTACCAGGTTTGAGAAGAGAATGCATCCAACATCAACATCAACTCCCCAGATTAATCCATAAGCAATCGCCTGATGGTTGAAAGACATCTGATCCTGTGATCCCTGCATTCCTCCCAGGGATTTAACAATGTGGGTGAAGAGGACACGCCACATAGGAGTGAAGCACTTAATCTTCAGAGGGGATTTGGCGAGGACTTCAGCAGGTGTAAGTGCAGGGTTAACATCATGGCAAGGGTTGAGTGTGGCCAGGGCTTCCTTGACAGCCTTTTTGTCAACTACCTTCAGGCATTCATCTCCATGCTTTAATCCGGCCACATTAGAAAAGTCTTTAAGGGAGAAGGCAAAAGGGTGTTCATTGCAAGAAAGGCTAAAGGTTATGGTGTCTTCTACCACTTCAGCAGAATACCAGAATTCCCTAAGGTATTCTTGGTAAAAGGTGGATGGTGTTTTGGTGAAGGCTTCATTTAGGTCACAATTTTGCATGAAATTCACCAGATCTGAGTAGGTGTTGTTTGGTGCCTTAATCCATCCAATGGCGTTGTTGGATGCGAGGATGCTCTCGTTGATCTCGAAGTTAACATTTGAGGCTTTTGGGAACTGAAAACGCCATGGATTTGAGGTTGAAGGTGAGCGAAAATGGCGGATGGTTAAGAGAGATAAGAACTTAGAGAGAGAAGTAGATTTTAGAATGGTGGTGGGTGAGAAGAGAAAGGAGACAATATATATTCAAACTTAAGTGAACAGTTATTCAACCGTATTAAATGCAAGGTGCGAAAATGACTGCTCAAGTGGGTCCCCTTGACCTTTCAAAAAGTTTGTCTCCTCGTTATCCGAAAAATAAATGATTAAATATTTGAGAATGTTTTTTGCATTTACTTGGAAAGTAACTACCTAGTTTCATGTGAAAAACATTTAATATAGAATCAATCATTTAATGAACACATTTAATATCAAGCCACAGGCTTTGAGATATTGAGCATCCCTAGCTCAGCAACTTGTCTGTTGAACGAAGGTTCAGCCAAAGGCTTTGTAAAGATATCAGCTAGTTGCAGCTCTGTGGGAACAAAATGCAGCTCAATATCTCCCTTCATTATATGATCCCTGATAAAATGATACCTGATATCAATGTGTTTGGTACGAGAGTGAAGAACAGGGTTGTTGGATATAGCAATGGCGCTGGTGTTGTCACAAAAGATTGGCACTTTGTCATACAAGATTTCATAGTCAGCCAATTGACTTTTCATCCAGAGCACCTGAGCACAACAGCTGGCTGCAGCGACATATTCTGCTTCAGCTGAAGACATAGCCACAGAGTTTTGCTTCTTAGCACTCCATCCAACCAATTTTCCCCCTAGGATTTGACAACTGCCTGAAGTGCTCTTTCTGTCAATACAGCATCCAGCATAGTCTGAATCTGAATAAGCCTTGAGATCAAAGCCTGATTCTTTTGGATACCATAGGCCTAGGGATGGTGTTCCTTTGAGATACCTGAAAATTCTCTTAACAGCCACTAGATAGGATTCTTTTGGGTTAGCCTGGTACCTTGCACAGAGACATGTAGAGAATTGGATATCTGGACGACTGGCTGTTAGATACATCAGTGACCCAATCATGCCTCTATATAAAGTCTCATTGACAGAGACCCCTGACTCATCAGGGCCCAAGTTGTTGGGTGGAAGCATGGGACATTTCTCTGATGCACAATCAGCTAAGTCATATTTTTAAGTAAATCCTTAACATACTTTTCTTGACAAATTGAAATTCCCTTAGGACATTGTTTAATTTGAAAACCCAAAAAGTAAGTTAATTCACCCATCATACTCATCTCATATTTCTTGGTCATTAATTTAGCAAAACGTTTACTAAGATTGACATTTGTTGACCCAAAGATGATATCATCCACATAAATCTGCACAATGATGAAATCACTCTTGTCCTTGAAGGTAAAGAGTGTTTTATCAATAGAACCCTTGATAAATTTATTTTCAGTTAAGAAATTTGAAAGAGTTTCATACCATGCTCTTGGAGCCTGTTTCAGACCATACATTGCCTTGTGAAGTCTGTACACATGGTTGGGAAACTCGCTGTTCTCAAATCCTTCAGGTTGAGCAACATACACTTCCTCAGCCAAATCACCATTGAGGAAGGCACTCTTAACGTCCATCTGATACACAATGATGTTCATATAGGCAGCATAAGCAAGAAAGATTCTGATGGCCTCAAGTCTAGCAACAGGTGCAAATGTTTCATCATAATCAATTCCTTTAGTCTGAGAGAACCCCTGAGCTACCAGTCTGGCCTTGTTCCTGATGATGTTCCCAATTTCATCCATCTTATTTCTATAGATCCATCTAGTGCCTGTGATATTCTTTCCAGGTGGAGCTGGCACTAGTGTCCATACTTTGTTCCTTTTGAACTGATTGATTTCTTCTTGCATAGCAGCTACCCATCCTTCTTCTACCAGAGCCTCAGCTACTCTTTTAGGTTCAATTTGTGAAAGAAATTCAGCAAATAGACATTCATTGGCTGAGACTGACTCTGAGTCTTAGATTCGCTGTCTGGTTGTGACCCCTACATTTGGTTCCCCAATAATATTGACAAGAAGTATGTGTTGATCTCTTGACCACTTATTTTGAGGAGCTGGGGATTCAAGGACAGGGGTACTTGAGGGCACAGCTGATGCAAGTTGAGTCTCATCCTGCTGACTAGGAGGGCTTTCTTCAAAGACTACTTCAGTGTCAGAGTCTTCTTCAGCCATATCAAGGGAAGCTATTTCATTATCAGCAGGAGAATCTTCAGGGATTTGAAGAATTGGTGAGTCATCAATATCATGAGAAGGACCATCAGAGATTTGAGGTTCTTCTTCATCAAGTTCCTGAGAGGTAGGAACTTCTATGTTGTGAGTAGACAGAGGGTCAAAAGCAGGGACATAAGGAGTGAGAGTGTTGGAGTGATGATGACTGGTAGGTCTGGGTTCTGTGAACTCATCAATTGGGAAAGAAATATTTTCATTAAAATCTATTTCATCACCCTCTGTTCCTGTTCTCTGTATGACTTCATCATCTTCATTGAATCTGACATGGAATGTTTCTTCTACTTCTTGTCTTCTGATGTTCAATACTCTGAAGGCTTTGGCTGTTGGAGAGTATCCCAAAAAGGAACCATCATCAGCTTTTTCATCAAACTTTCCAAGTTTATCCCTGTAGTTATAAATAAACACAGGGCATCCAAACACATGAAAATAGCTGACATCTGGAGATCTTTTTCTGAAAACTTCATAGGAGGTTTTACCATGTCTTTTGACAATGATTGATCTGTTTTGAGTGTAGCAGGCAGTGTGAACAGCTTCTCCCCAAAATTGCTTTGGTAAGGCTGCACCATTTAACATAGTTCTTGCTGCTTCAATCAAAGTCCTGTTTCTTCTTTCAGCCACACCATTTTGTTCAGGAGTGCCAGCTGAAGAGAAGTTCTGAGAAATCCCTTTTTCATCACAAAATGATTCAAGTTGATGATTCTTGAATTCTGTACCATTATCACTTCTTAGAGCTTTGACTCTAACATCATTCATATTTTCAACCTGTCTGATGAAGGACATGATGGTTTCAGTTGCATCACTTTTCCTTCTGAGGAAGAACACCCATGTATATCTTGAAAATTCATCAACTATGACCAAGGTGTATTTGTTGTGATTAATGGTTTGAGGTTTGACAGGCCCAAACAAATCCATGTGAAGGAGATGTAGGCACTTGTCAATAGAGAATGATTGCCTAGTCTTGAATGAAGACCTGTGATGTTTTCCTTTGACACAGGCAGAACAAGTTTTGTCTTTGGAAAACATTACTGAAGGTAGACTAGCAACCAAGTTTTGAGTGGCTATCTTATTGATGTTCTTAAAGTTGAGATGAGACAGTCTTTTGTGCCACAGCCAGTTGACACTTTCAGAGGCTTTGGCAAGAAAACAATTTGAGCTGTCTTCAGAGCACACAGCCATGTTGATGACATAAACATCTCTCCTTCTAGGTGCAATCAGCACAACATCATTTTTTTGTTGAATATGGTTCCCTGAGTCTTAGTAAACAAAACCTTATAGTCAGCATCACACAATTGGGTGATGCTAATGAGATTGTGTTTAAGACCATTCACATATGCAACCCTGGTAAATGTAATCCCATTGCAGTTCACTGAGCCATATCCTTCTGTGTCACCTGAAGAGTTATCTCCAAACACCACTTTAGGACCTGGCTCCTTTGAGTATCTGTGCAGGTATTGTTGAATCCCTGTCATGTGTCTAGAACAGCCACTATCTATATTCCATACCGATTCCTTGAGATATTTCTGCACAGATACATAGAAACAGATTAGTTCCTATGGTGAACCCACTTTCCAGTGGGTTCCCTGAATTGCTTATTAGCAACTCTTGTGTTCCTGAAAAACTTTTGGCGTTGGGATGGACAATTCATTGTTTCATGGTTATAACTCCCACAGATATCACTCCCAGGGAAGTCACCACACTCGTCTGAGTGACGGTCTGTGAACCCACAGAATTTACAGGGAGGATAAGGTTTGTAATTTCCCTGTTGCCTTTTAGAACTCTGTGGTCTGTCCCTAGAGGGTGTCTGAGCTCTTTTAGCTGCCATGTGTCTGTCATGATCTAAGGTCGAATGGTGAGAATTTTTACATACATTGCAATAAGGTTTGATTAACCTTTCCCCTTTGGGTTCACCTAGGACTGACTTAGGTTCATGAGAAGTAGAGCATTCAGCGGAAGGCTTAATGTGTTGTTTCAAGAGTTCTACTTCTTTCATAAGAGACAACAGGCGATCTTCAGTGGTAGGTTCAACCTTATTCACAGCTTTAGTAGTAACAGGCTTAAAAGCTACTTGTTTACCAGTTTGTTTAGCAGACACATGAAAAACTTTAGCTGGAGGATTCTCAATATCTGTCCTATGTTCATCCTTAGCAGATCTAGAAGAACTGCTAGGTTCAACTCCAGAGAGTTTGGGCAAAGGTGGTAGCTTAGCCACATCTTCAAAGACAGGGTCATTTGTCAAAGAGGTATCTGACATATGAATAGTCTCTGCAGATTTAAAGATAATGTCTTTGGGTTTGGTAAGAATCCTCAGCTTATTCTTCTTAGCAGATATATCCCTTTTTAAGTCAGCAGGCACTTCATCCCTAAGCAATTCATCAATAGTAAACCTAGCACACATCCATTTTTCAATAATCTTGTTCAATTCAGAGACTTGATCATTTAAAGCTATATTTTTCAAGGTTAATCTAGCTACTTCATTTTGCAGGGATATTTTCTCTAAATTAACCCGCCTGAGAGTTTCACATTCAGCCTTAGCATTTATCATTACAGATTTAACAGAGTGAAACTTATCAAGTAGGTTCTTTCTTTGTTCCTCAACAAAGTGTAAATCAACAATGGTGTAATCAAGGACATGCTTACGTTCATCACTATCAGACATAGATAAAAGCCTGTGTACCTTTTTCATTGTGATGTCAACCCATTGTCCTTATCTAGCATCACCTTTTCCAACAGCTGGTTCATCCTCAGCTATCTCCATAAAAGCCCTGACTCTTGTGGTGTCTTCTTATCTGAAGTCAGTGGTTCATCATTCCAATCATAAGTTTCAGCAACCAACCCTTTCTCTGTCTTTTTCTCACCACCTTTCTTTTTGGACAGAGCTTCAATCTTCAAGTTCATTTGTTCTAACTCACCTTTAAGTGCCTTGTACTTATTTTTGTAATCTTTCTTCTCAGTGTCTGAAGAATTGGATTGAGATGAGTTGTTATGTTGTTTGAACTTGTAGGGTTTGGATGAAGATGATGGATAAGAGGGTGAGGAGGTCTTGGTAGAAGGACAATCTTTTTGATAATGTCCAAGCTTTCCACAGGCAAAACATGTTTCTTTTGACCTGTCAGTTGGTTTACTAGCTGATCCTACTCTTCCAGATCTTTTGTAATATCTTCTTTGGTTGGCTAGCAAAGCTCTTTCATGGAACTCTGCATTGAGGTCTGACAAGAACTCTTGGCTGCTACGGGTATCTTCTTCAATATCAGAATCGCTGTCATGAGGATGTGTTGCAGAGATCAAAGCTTTGGAAGATGCTCCTTGGACTACAAATCTTTCAGTCTCTGATTTGTAGATAGTATCGATCAGCCCTTCTTCATAATTGTACTTACCATAGAGCTGAGCAAGGGTATCATTTTTGATTGAGTTGTTAGCTCTCTGAGTCTGATTCATGCTCAGCCACTTTCTTGGAAGGCTGTTGACAAAAGTAGCATTGATCTCAGCTTGACCAATAGTAACATCATTCATAGCCAGGTCATTTAGAAGAATCTTCAGCCTAGTATAGGTTTGCTGAACCTTTTCACCTTCAAGTGACTTAAAGGCATTAAACTGAAGTCTGAGTGCCTCAATCTTTGTCTCTCTTGTTTCAGAGGGTCCTTCATGGCCAAGAATGAGGTCTGTCCACATTTGTTTAGCTGTGGGACACTGAATGACAGACTTCATGATATGCTTGGGAAGACAGGAAATTATGATGCTTTTGAGACGTTTATCTTGGTTTGCTAATTTCCTATCAGCTGGAGTCCATTGTTTGAGAGGTTTGGGAAGAGGGTTTTCTTCAGTGGATGTAAGCGCCATGGGAATATATGGACCATTTTCTAAAATTTCTAAGAGAAAAGGTTCAAGCCCATCAAGGTATACAAGAAATTGACTCTTCCAACTGGCAAAATCTTCTTCATCAAAGACTGGTACACTGGTTACGTGTGATCCACCTCTTGAGTCAAGAAGTTGGGGTAGATCATCGTCATTTGCAGGAGGGTTAAGTCTTGGTGAAGATGGGTTTGTGGAAGGTGATTGTAGGTTAGAAGTTTCCGGCATGGTGGATCTTGATTATAAAACTGAGAACGATGTTTCTTGAAGGTTTTAATATCAAACACTGCTCTGATACCAATTGAAAGTCCCTAAACAATGAAAGAAACCCTAATCTTATCTTAATCAACACAAGGTATTACTTTTCAAACGTAATCTTATTATTGTATAATAAAGAATTACAAGTGTTATGAATAACACAGTTTGATGACAATGTGTTGTGCACACTTTGAACAACAATAAAACCTAACTTATGAATACAGTCGTAGTTGTTTGATTCACTAAGTTATATGCACTAATGTTCTTAATATCTCAAAGTGTTGAGCATTAATGCATGGATACACATCCTATTTATAGTGTTACGAGTTTGACTTAAACAGTACTTGATGTCGACTACACAAGCTTTTACAAGTTCCCACATCAGTCACATGATGTCCTTCTATTCTTGGTAGTCTTCCATTATGCTTTAAGGAACAGTTGTCAAAAACAGTTTCCTTATTCTTCATAGTCTCGAACACACAAATGGCATGTCCAAAGTGTGCTGAGAGTTATCAGGGTATTGCCACCCCTGTTAACTCTCAACCCCTCAGAGTCCCTGATACATCTTGGCTGTTATCCATCACAGCCAATGAGTATGTCTTCAGGTAACCTTCGACTTCCCTGACAATGTCTCTGACATGGACTCCTCTGAGGTTGCTCACAGAGACTTGGATCTCTGTGAGTCTTGCGAAACTTGCATGCCTCCTAGGCACAGGCAAGGGACTATCTAACAGCCTAATTATGTTTAAATCAATGATCAGGGAATCTAACAAGTTTAGATTCCCAACATCTTTAACTTGTATTAATCCATGTTATACTTTATATTATCAGTATATAAGTTTTATAAAGCTTTCATTAGACGGGTCCAACCATCTAAGTTTTATTTAACAAAAACGTTAATTTTTACGGTATTAGCCGAAAAAGTCGTAAAAATCATGTTTATAGTTTTATAACTTATAAAACATAACAAGTTGTCATTTTTATAAAATGTCCACTTATTTACCATTTTACATATTTATATAAATGTATTATATAAGTTAGTGGGTTTTAATTTATATTTTATACTATTAAATTTTGAGTGCTTATATAATAGTATTATACTTTAATTTCCAAAATCTGATTTTTATCTTCACTTTCACAAAAACTGCCATATCTTGAGTTATATATGGAGATAGAAGCTCAAATTTTTATCACATAAACTACATGATATGTGAAACATTTAATTCTTCTATAGCTACTGTTGAATCATCTTCTAAGTATTTTCTAAAAATCGTCCAAAACAGTGAACTCAGATTTGTATCTTAAACTTGTTTTGATCATATCTCACTCATTATTTTGATTCCATTGCATGGCCAACTCTCACTTGTGTACAAGACATATAGCTTACTGTAAATGGATTCTACTTCATCATTTTATCAGTCCATGACCTGTTTCTTTACTGTTTTATACAGCCAACAAATTTAACCAAGATTTTAACCTTGTTTCTTATGGTTTTTCACCTTTTTAATCATGTTTATCAACACCAAATCCCCACATAACATTTTTATCATCATATAATCATCATATAAATATACAATAGGAAATAAAATACATGTTTACATAATCAAAATAACAAGAGGATGAGGAGGACAATCTTTATACCACCAAGTTGATGTAGGTTATGATTTGGACATGGTTTTTGATGAAGAAACTTGTGAATAACCATGACCATCTTCAAGATCACCAATCTTCATGAATACCTTGTGGAAAATCAGCCCTACTACTCCATGAATACTCCTCCTTGGATGTTATAACTTGCACCAATCTTTATCTTTTTGAATGGAGATTAACATATACTAATTATAACATATGTTTGTGGTTAAATTTTGTATGAATGGTGGTGTTTTGTGGAGAAATGGGACGGCATAGCAAGAGAGAGTGAGAGAGTTTTATGTTGTTTTGCATGTAAGGAAATGGTGAAGTGAAAACTAGTTGCTAGTTTTGTGAGTTAGTGGGAAAATATGGCTTAAAGTGTAAGCTAAGGACATGTATAAGCTAAGTTAGCTTACACTTGACACATCAAGTGTGTGGCTAGTTAGGCCGGTTTTGGAGTGGGGTGGGACAAGTGTCCCACTTGTCTCATCCCCATTTATTTACGGGTACTCCTTGATTCTAGTTTTCTCGATTTGCGTGCCCTCGGGTCGTTTTACGAAAAACGTTTTTATAAATTATGAATCAACGTCACAAAACGAATCCAATAAAAATTGTCTCATCAAAAATGGAGTTCGAAAACGTAAATACGTAATCCTAGGGTTTCCGGTTTAGTCGTAAAGGACGTTAAAATAAAATCGTAAGTCCTAATCTCTTCTCGTAAATTTGTGAGTTTATGAACTAACTCAAATTTAAAATCCAAAATAATATTCATGGACAAATTTATTTTCTGAAATGTCGGACAGTCACCAAAGAAGGTGTATGTAAACGTAAGCACGTAACGTTGAATCCTCCGGTTTAGACGTAGTCGACGCTACTTCAAGACGTAAATCCAAATTACTTCCCAAAAATAAGTGAGTTCATATTGTAACATTAAAATAATGTTTTCAAATAAATATTGAGAATAAAATATCAACCATAAATTGACGGATTGTCACATATAGTTCATATTATGACCTTACCATATAACTAAGGTAGACAATACATTTTTTAGAAATAAGCTAGGAATAAGCTTTTGAATATGCTACTTATCAATGTTAAGTTTCTGTGATAAGGCATTGCCTGTTTAGCATTTCCCATCAATCCACTTCATAAAGTTGTTCATTTTATTGCACATTCTTGTTTACAAACTCATTATAAACAATTCTGGAACTTTTCACTTTTGGTCAAAAAGCTGGTCAATGAAAGTCAACCATAAGCCATATTTTCTTTATTCAACTTTCCAGCTTATTTTTTGATGAAATTTGATAAAACCTGAAATTCCCTTCTTCTTGAAGCTTAATCTTTCATTTTCATTAGAAAATCAACTTGTGCTTGTCTAGATAAGCTGATAGCTTATTTCGAGCTTATTCAAATAAGCTAACTTGAGATTTAGGTTGTTTTAGTTGATTTACTTGGAGTTGTCTGTGTATAATCCATTTTTAAGACTTTTGCAAGAGAGTAGAGCTTAAAAGATTGAGTAATAAGATCAAACGAGCTTATTGAACATTGTTAGCCCGTTTTTACTATTGGACTTTGTTTAATTTCAATTTGGTCCCTTAAGTTTAGGGAGAGTTGTAATCTGTTTGAAAAGTTTAACTTTTTAAGGTTTGTAAAATTCAGTCCCTGGATTTTGAGTTTGTTACAAATAGGTCAGGCAGTTTTGCATATTTGTTACTAGCTTGTTATAGTTTGTCAGAATTTATATTTTTAGTCCCTTTAATTTCAGAATTTACATGTTTAGTTCTTGCACTTTACATACTTTTCATTTTGATCAATTTTATCATTTGTGCATTAAATACTTGTACACTCTGCTTTAATTGTGGAAAATGCAATTTGTTTTAGAATAGTATGGATACATAGTGATAATATTTTTACGATTTTTACGTGCTTTGTTGAAATAGACCTAGACTACCACAACTTTTATAAAATCTAAAACTAAAAACAATTTGTAAACTTGAAATCATTTGGACAATCAATTCGTTTTGAGTTGGGAATTACAATCATAAAAGTGAAATATTAAATGGCGTCGTTGCCGGTTCATTACGTTACGATTGACGATTGATTGACGGTTTCGATTGGATTTTGGGATCCGTTCACCTTGTGAAAATTCCTTTTACGTATCATAAATCAAAAAGATAAAAAAAATCAAAAATATAAAAATATAAAAAATAAAAAACCATAAAATCAATTCTTTTCATAAAGAATTGAACCAAAAAATAAGAAATTCAAAAAGTAATCCTTTTCCTAAAAGATTACAAAAAAAATATATTGTATATATTGGTTTCACTCATTTTTACGTACATACTATATTTTCTTAAAAACACAATAAATACAAAAATATTTTTGATATATTATTATATGTAAATACATATACGTAGATACGAACTCTCAATACACATACTTCCGTAAGTATTGCTTTTGCAATACACCGTGCTTGGGGGCGTTCCGGTCCTAAGTACGTGTATCGATCAAAGTAAATTAAAGGCAAAAAAGGATAAATACTTCCAATAGGCAAGAATTATAAGAATACGAACTATTAAGTGAATAGAAAGGCGGCTTTGCTATAAAATGCAAGCCTAAGGGAAACAGGTACTTAAGAGCTACGCGCCACCTCATTCCCCCGGTCACAAGTAAGTATTCTAAGAAGGAAGGCTTGTTGGGGGTTTTGCCACCCAATTAGTACTTACATATATTATATTTTCTTGTGGATATTACTTATTGAACCTCGGAAAGGATAATCTCTTCTTTTCCAAAGTCGATCGAGAGCTCCTCTCTCACTCCTCGAGTTGAGTTGCATGCGCACTTGAGCGCGTGCACATAATCCTTTTGGTGTACAATCCCTTCCTCCCAAAAGGAAGAAAAAGAACAAGAACAACACCGTCCATCAAGCAGATCCCGAGCATCGTGATTTGAACAACTCACAAGAAGTCATGGCCGCCGTTGATAATAGACCATTGATGGAGAACCTTCAATCAAATATGGAGGGAAATGCAGATGATATTGTTATACCCGAGATACCCGCAAATACTTTTGAGCTTAATACTTTAACTCCCCCAAATCATATGCGCAGCGGAAATACAATATTTGAGTGCTAAGCAGTTATCATCACACACTAGATATATCGAACGACTCAAAAGAGACGTTGAAAAATTTATATTAATAAAAATGTACCACAACAAAGTCTAAATAGTTTTTCAACCCAAAAAGTTACACTAGAGTTGCGTCTAGGTCCCCACTGAATCTCAACCAAATTACCATGTTCATACAATTTAAACAAAATAAGACTAAATTGTTTAAATAAAAAGGGAGGAAACCAAATAGACCACAAAAGTCACAAAAACATTCCAAAGTATGCTCCGCCACATCCTAGCCCCGATTACCTGAAACACATGCTTAAAAGGGTCAACAATTAATGTTGAGCGAAATCTATAGGTTTTACAATCACATTTGAACATAAGTGTATAAAATTAATTCACGATCATTCATAGCGTTGTCGATCAAACAATCTATTATTCAAGGTTATTATCTTTAGCAATAGCTAATAATTGTGTTTAATCTCATGACACCGATCCGTTAACTTAGTCACCCGCGTACGTAGAACGACATGATCACATTGAAACTAGTGCCCCTTCTAAAGGTATCAGTTGCAATTATACCTTATTTCTTATACAAAATATTCGTACGCAAAGGGTACTCAACGTACAACTCTCGTAAAAAAAATTGGGTTGTCAACCCCGTTGTACCACAAATTGTATAAGCGGATATTTCCAATTCACACAAGAACTAGACAAATAATTAACGGTTCATGAAATTAGGGCCTTTTGCAACTAGGTACTCAACACAATTCAAGGCAACATTCGGGTCCAACAATCATTCATGACTTATGTTCATTTTCATTTAAATAGCATGTATCCCCCTCGCGGGTAAAATTTTTTGGAATAAGTAAAGAGCGAGGCTATAGACCTTATGTATAAGTATTAGTCGAAGTATTGGAAGACGATCGCCGACGATGATGATGACCGGGAAATTCAATCACAACACCTAGCGGATAAACGCGTAATGAGTCAACTCATTTATATAATATTAGGTACTGAATAAAATTGAATAAGGTCAATTGTGACTTCTATAAACTCACGCCAAAATCCGAACAAGTGATATTTACTAGACTCGTACCATTTTTTCTACTTTACTAAAACTATTACTTGCCGGTACATAGCAAATGTACGGGCTGTTTTCCTATACTTAGACATCACCATAAACTATGAGAAAATTTGTAAAATTCATTTATAACCTGTAGTAAGTCCATATTAAAGTTCATAAAAAGTTCTCACTTCTAAGACCCACTGCTCGTCACATTATTAAACTCAATTTCGGACAGTTTTGTACCTTCACGTTGTAAGGCCTTTTTGACTCATTTAAATGATACAACTTGTAAATTTGACTCCTAATTCTAAAAGTAGACTCAAAATCCCAGGTTTAGAGCTAAATAACAACTCACAACCATTCTTAAAACTCTAGTTATAGTCCCCTATATTTGACCTAAAATCAAACACAATTTCGAATTATGTCGACTTTCATCTCCCGGTACACGAAAACTTCAAACTAACATAACTTTTGACTCGTTTGGAGTTAAAAGCTCTATCTTCTATCGAAACGAAGATAAAAAGAAGCACTACAACTACATCTAATCCTTAAGATATGGACTTAGACTTACTATCCTTAACATTCTTTTTAAAAATGACACTTTAAAAATCATAACAAATCATCATTCCAATCATTTCTAATTATTCCTGTACCTATTCTAACATCAACTAAACATCCTAAACCAATACTATTATCCTTTATCACTTGTATGAAAAATCATTCATAAAAACCCATTTCATAAACTACACATGCAATGTGCCTAACTTAATTAAAAACATAAAAAACATGATGATAAACACATATCCATACTCAAAATAAATCAACATCAAAGAAAAACCAAACACCCCTTTGGGCCGTGGGTTTCAAAGAACCAAAACACAATAATTTTTTTTTCAATCATTTAACTCAATACCCCATGTTTAGAATCACTAGATTTAAATATGCATTCAAGAAAATTAGTTAAAAACCCATTTATTCATAAGATTGAATTTTTGGAAAAATTAAGTTGATGTATGTTGGATTTTAATGGATAAAAAGACTTACAAAGATGAAATAAGAGGTGCTCTTTGCTTACTTTTGTCAAAAACCAAAGAAAAATGGTGGTGGTGGTGATGGTGGTGTGGGTGGCCGACAGTCAAAGAGAGAGAGAAGGGAGAGAAGAAAAATTTTGAAAGTGAAAAATGAGGGGGTGTGTGTTTGTGTTTGTTTTTGTAAAAATGGGAGGGACCAAAGTGCAATTTTATTTATCTTTTGGCCCTCTTGGACAAACTAGTTTTTAAAGAGCGGGAATCGACTTAGTAGTCGGTTTTGAATTTTTGCAGGAGTCGGGATTCGTCTCGGATTCCTAAAACATATTTATAAGCCTAGACTCACACCAAATAAAATAAAAATGGTTCCGAATCGACTTAACACTTAAATAAAAATAAAAATTTTGAAAATTCCAATATCGATCAATCGATAATAAAATGTAAATTTTGGGCATCCGTCGGTATCCCGTTCACTACCGATTCTTCTTAAATCGTCAAATAATCCCACGAAAAAAATTCTCAAAAATTTCAAAAAGATACGTAAAATAGGATTAAATAATGACCTCAGTTTTGGGGTGTCACATCCTCCCTTCCTTAAGAGAACGATGTCCCGGTGTTCGCCTCATCTTATACTCGCATTTCGTACCACTAGAACAAATGAGGGTACTTCTCTTTGAAGAAATATTCACGCTCCCACGTGAACTCCAGTCCACGTCTAAAATTCAATAGTACCTTCACAATCGGAATCCTTCTATTCTTCAGCTTCTTAATCTCTCGATCCATAATCTCCACTGGTTCCTCAATAAAATGCAACTTATCGTCAAGTCGTATCTCATCCAAAGGAATCACCAAATCTAGGTGCGCTAAGCACTTCTTCAAGTTCGACACGTGAAACGTGTTATGAATAGCACTAAGCTGAACTGGCAACTCCAATTTATACGCAACCAGTCCAATTCGCTTAGTGATCTTAAAATGTCCAATATACCTCGGACTCAACTTTCCTCTCTTCCCAAAACGATTCACACCTTTCCATGGCGATACCTTAAGTATAGCCATGTCTCTAATCTCAAACTCCAAAGGATTCCTACGATTATCGTCATAACTCTTCTGTCGGCTTCTCGCAGCTAATAATCGATTCTTGATTTGCACAATCTTCTCAATCGTCTCAAAAATCATTTCAGGTCAGTCAGTTGACTTTCCCCTACTTCGCTCCAACACTTTAGAGATCTAAACTTACATCCATACAACGTTTCAAGCGTTGCAGCCTTAAAACTCGCATGAGAACTGTTGTTATATGAAAATTCTACTAATGGCAAATGACGCTCCCAACTACCACCAAAGTCTATCACACACGCTTGGAGCATGTCCTCCAACGTTTGTATAGTCCTTTCACTTTAGCTATCGGTTTCGGGATGATAAGCAGTACTCAAACTTAACTCAGTGCCCATGGCACGTTGAAGAGATCTCCAAAATTCCGAAGTAAACCAACTGTCACGATCTGAAATAATCGACAACGGCACTCCATGACGACAAACAATCTTTTTCACATACAGCTCAGCAAGCTTCCACATACTATCCCCGGCAGCGGCGCCATTTGAAAGTATGATTTTGCTAGGGTTAAAAGTTATCGTCCGATCTTTTCGAATTGAAAAAGGGTAAACGTGCGACTCAGTCGTCTTTTGGTGGAACCAATATTTTAGGTTGTTGTAAAATAAATGTGCAAAACTTTAAAGTAAATGACGGGAATTAAAGTTAAAACTAATTAAAAAGTAAACAGTGCGAAATTAAGACTTTGAAAGTAAATTAATTAAAAAACGAGAAATTAAAGCTTGACTAAAAGTAAATAAACGATATTAAAAACAAATATTAGAACGAAACAATAAATAAAAATAAAACTAAACGAAGAAATTAACTTTCGACTGAAAAATAAAATTATCCTAATGGAAAAGGAGAGAATAAAACTAAAATGGTACTAAAAAACTGAACGAGGCAAAAGCAAAGAGGGTGCTAAATAAAAGATAAAACTTGAACTTTATGAAAAATATTAATTTTAAAATTAAACGAAAAATACAACTAAAAATACGTAACTTTTAGAAATAAAATCGGAACAACATTCAGATTAAACTAAACAATTGCGGAACAAGAAACAAGCAAGGAGGCAGCTAGCTGGTAGCAGCCAGCCAGGCACCTCCTTTTGGCGCAAAAAATTAAACTAGCAAGCAGGGATGTCTCTTTTCGGAATAGCTACAGTGACTTTCTTCGCAATGTTAATAAATCTTCGGAATATCCGTTTTTCAGAAAATTCTTCGCAATGTTGTTTTTTCGCAATCCTAGTTTCTTCCGAATAAGTTCATTTCACAACTTTTTTCGGAATAAATTTTTTCAGAACTTTCTTGTTTTCAGATTTTTTGACTTTTTCGGAATATCAAACTTTTTCAGAGAAATTTTCAGAGAAATCAACTTTTTCAGAGAAATGAACAATTTCAAGAAAAATAATTTTAGAAAAAGGGAGAACTTCGGAATAATAAACCCTAATCCGAAGAAGTGAAAACAGATACAGTAATTTTAAAAACTCACGAAATAAGCTAAAAATAAGCACAAATCAAATAAGCAATTAACTAAAACTTAATCTAAAACACTTTAAAGAAAAACTAATTAAACCACAAATTAAAAACTTGAAAAATACTAATAAAACTAAAAATTAAAAATCAACTTTTAATAAAATAAACTAATAAAAACACTTAACTAAAATCAAATCAAACACACAATAAGCTATAAAATCAATAAGCTAACATAATCAAACACATAAAAACATAACAATTAATCAAATAAGCATGACAATAAGATAATAAGCATAAAGATTAACAAAAATAAGAAAGCTAGAAGGAGAGATTAATATAAATCTTGATTAAAATTAAGGATTCAACAACAAAATTAAGAGACTTACTTGAAATTAAAGGCAAGAATTTAAATGACAATTAAGTAAATGACAATATGAAAGTGCTTGGAAAATAAAATGGAAATACTAATGTGTAAAATTAGCTAACACCTCCTAATGTGAGATTAGGAGGGTATTTATAGGAGGATTAGGGAGATTAGCATGTGTTGAAAGCTTCCTTCTTTCTTCTCTCGTCTTTTCGTCTTCTAAATTCTTCGACTTTTTCGACTTTGTCTTGGGATTAATTGAACTCGTCTTGTAATTTCTTCATTAACTAGACTTGAGTTATTCGGCTTTATTAAACTTCCGTCTTTAGACTTTTTCTTCGATAAATCTTCAGAATGGGCCTTGGACTTCCGTTCTTTTTGCACTCTTGATCTTTTGACTTCGTCTTTTGTCTTTTTCTTCGATAAAAGCCCGTGAAAGACCGTGTTTTCTTCCCTTTTCACATTTTGATCATAAATTACAACAAAAACACAAACCACGCATAATTGCAACATTTACGACATAAAATACACGTTTTGGCTTGGTTATTATTATAATTAAGTGGTAAAAGGATAAGTGTTTTCACACTTATTAACGACAAACAATATTTTTCACATACAGCTCAGCAAGCTTCCCCATACTATCCGTCTTCTTCATAGGCAAAAAGTGTACAGATTTAGTCAATCTATCCACAATCACCCATATCATATCACAACCACTAGCAGTTCTAGGTAAACCTGTTATGAAATCCATAGCGATCTTCTCCCACTTCCATTCAGGAATCTTAGGTTGAACCAATAATCCAAACAGTCTCTTGTGTTCAGCCTTAACCTTCGCATAAGTTAAACACTTACTAACGTAGCGCGCAATATCTACCTTCATATTCGGCCACCAATACACTTTCTTCAAATCATGATACATCTTATTCAATCCAGGATGTATCGAATACTTCGTCTTGTGGGATTCATTCATCACCAAATCTCGCACTCCTTGTGCTCCTTCCTCAGGTGGATACAAAGGTAACCAGATTCTATTATCAAAATATCTCATCCCACTCGACCTTACATCAAACAACGGCTTGATCATTCTTCCCAAATTCACTTTCTCGACATTCTTCCTCAACAAACCATTGGCTTGAGCTTTCAATATCAACTCGGTCAAGTCAACATTTTCAGTCATCACCAATGCCCTAACTCTCAGCGGCTTTTCCTTTTCCTTCCTACTAAGCGCGTCAGTTACCACATTCACTTTACCAGGGTGGTAACGAATCTCGCAGTCATAATCACTCAGTAACTCAACCCATCTCCTTTGTCGCACATTCAACTCTTTTTGATAATATATGTTGTAAACTCTGGTGGTCAGTAAACACCACACACTTGGTTCCATAGAAATAATGTCTCCACAACTTCAAAGCAAAAACAACAGCTCCAAGTTCCAAATAATGAGAAGTATAGTTCTCTTCATGCTTTCTCAGTTGTCGTGATGCATAAGCGATCACCTTCTCGCGCTGCATCAATACCGCTCCATAGCCCCTGTGAGACGCATCACAATAGACCATGAAGTCTGCAGATCCTTCAGGTAACGACAAAATCGGTGCAGAGAACAACTTTTCTTTAAGAGTTTGGAAAGCGTTCTCTTCATCTTGTCCCCACACAAACTCTCTATTCTTCTTAGTCAACTTAGTCAAAGACTTAGCGATCAACGAAAATCCTTCGATAAACCTTCGATAATATCCCGCTAAACATAGAAATTTACGAACTTCAGTCGGCGTTGTTGGTACCGACCAATCTTTGATAGCTTCAATCTTGGAAGGATCTACACGAGCACCTTTGTTGTCAATCAAATGCCCAAGAAACTGCATAGATTGCAACCAAAATTCACGCTTCAAAAACTTGGCATAAAGCTCCTCTTTCTTCAACAAATCCAAAATTGTCCTCAAGTGCTTCTCATGCTCCTTCTTTCTTTTGGAGTAGATAAGAATATCATCAATGACGACTATGACAAACTTATCCAAATATGGCTTACACACGCGATTCATAAGATCCATGAATACGGCAGGCACATTCGTTAAACCAAAAGGCATCACTTGGAATTCAAAATGTCCATATCGTATACGGAAAGCTGTTATAGGAACATCTTCCTCTCTAACTCTCAGTTGGTGATAACCCGATCTCAAGTCGATCTTCGAGTACACACTAGATCCTTTAAACTGATCAAATAAATCATCAATCCTCAGCAACGGATACCGATTCTTAATCGTTAATTTGTTAAGCTCACGATAGTCAATACACATTCGAAACAATCCATCTTTCTTCTTCACTAACATAACAAGCATTCCCCACGGTGATGAACTTGGTCTAATAAATCCCTTATCCATCAATTCTTTCAACGGATCAGATAAATTCTTCAACTCTTACGGCGCTAATAAATAAGGCGCGCGAGCCACTGGTGCAGCTCCCGACACCAAATCAATCCGAAATTCAACTTCTCGAGGTGGCAGTAATCCCGGTAACTCTTCAGAAAAAACTTCAGGATAATCTATAATTACTGGCACGTCTTCCAATTTCTTCTCAACCACACCATCACTAGCGATCTGAGCCGGAAATATATCAAAACCTTCCTCCATATACCTCATCATTTTCAAGCAAGATATCACTTTCAAACGATAAGTACATTAATTACCTTTCACAACTAATACCCTATTCCTCAACGGAATCTGGACTAACCTTTCTCCACAAACAATCATCACACTATGCGCAATCAACCAATCCATACCAATCACTACATCAAAAGATCCTAGCTCTATAGGCATCAAATCGATCTCAAACACGTAATTACCCAACTTCAAGGAACACCCTTTTAGTATCGTATTAGTGATAACAATTTTACCATCCGCTAATTCAACATTATAACTAGTTGCTAACTCTATTGGTTCTTTATTGATAAGGAGACTGAATTGTATATCTACAAAACTCCTATCTGAACCAGAATCAAACAATACACTAGCATAACGAGTGTCAAGTAAGAACGTAATGTTCACCACGTTTGGACCTTGAGGCTCGTCCACGTTCCCTACAGCATACATTGGAGCAACAGCATTTCGACCTTGATTATTCCCAACCTTAGGAAAATTTCCTTGCTTGTGTCCTCTTTCACCACAACCAAAGCAAACCATCACTCTAGTAGCATTAGCACCCGTATCCACACCTCTAGATTTGCACTCCACAGTCTTATGTCCAGCTTTTCCACATTTGCCACATGCAGGTGGACAGTTACCCACATGATACAAATTGCACCGACCACACTTAGGGTTAATCTTGTTTCCTCTTGGCACAGTAGCAGCTCTAAACCCATCATTCCTTATCAGATTAAACTGTTGATTACGATTCGGTCCTTGATTGTTGCCACGATAACCTCTACGATTCTGACCTTGAGACTGACTAGACTGGACAGTATCCCACTTCCTCTTATTTCCTTCAGCCATACTAATCTTCTTATCTTGGATCTTCACATCCATCAAAGTGTGAGCCATTTGGACTGCTTCATCAAAGGATGTAGGCCTTGACGAAGTCGTCTCACCCTTGATATTACTCGACAACCCCTTGATATACGGTCTCATCTTCTTGCGGTCATCCGCAAAAGCATCAAGACATAGCAAACATAACTCATTAAATCCGTGGGTATAACTAGCAATGTCATTGTTTTTCAACATCAAGTGTCTCAACTCGTCTTCCAATTGAACTAGCTCTTCCTGGGGAGAAAACCTTTTAGTCAACAATGCCTTAGTGGCAGCCCAAGTTCTCCCATTGGCCACTACTAGCTCAACAGTCGCCACTTGGCTCTTCCACCAACTCAAAGCATCATGTTGGAGGGTAGCTGTTGAAAATTTCACCTTGTTAGCTTCCGAAAAACCACTGATTTCAAACACACTTTCAATCTTCTTAATCCATCGACACAATTCTAATGCCCACCAGTTCCACGAAACTATAAAGGTCCACACTTCACAAAACTAACATAAGTACACTCCCTTAGAACTTGCGGTCCAGCATTGTTTCCAGCACATTGCACTCGGTTAGCACGATCCTCATCGAGACCTGTAGCGATCGCCTGCTGAATCATGTTGTTAACAGTAGTAGTAGTCAACTTTGGAGGAATATTGAAGGACTAGTAAAGTAATGATTCACAAATGACCGAAAATGCCTCTTCACTCCTTCTCTACAATCACAGTGAAAAAGGAACATGATAAGTATACACATCAAGATCAAGAAGGATTTCTTTTTCAGGACATAATATAAGTATAACATGTACATCAACAACTACAAGTATTCATCAACCATATCACAAAAGAGCTAATAAAGACATAACATAGATCATGAAGGGTATACATCGATTACATTGGTATCAACAAAATTGTGACAAGTCATGCCACTGCAATCTATCACCGACCAAACCAAAAGGATATTAAGGTTCATCTCAAATACATAGTACACAAGTCTAAATAAGTTTGATTACAACGAGGAAATAGAAAATGAAATACTAAAAACAAGAACTAACCACGAGGCGATCCACATGATTTCTTGGGTTGCGGCTCATCATCATCACCATCTTCTTTGGGATCTTCTTTGGGTTCCTCCTTCTCACTATCTTCTTCATTGCTCACTATCCTCTTGCCTTTGTCATTAGGGTTACACTCCACCACTCTCTTCCTCATCGAGGTAGATCCGATCTCTAGTGTTGCTTGGTTCCCACAAGTAATACACTCACCTTTGTTGGGCGGTTGAACCATAACTTCATTGGTAGCATACTCAGAATCGTCAATAAACCACCATTCTTGCGGTAGAAATGGCCTCACACGATGCTCCCAGCTTCGCATCCTTTGCAACTTAACATGATCATCTCTAGATTGCTCAAGGCTAGCACTCAAATTCCTGATCATAGACCTCAAACTATCCATTTCACTCCTAACCATCATCTTGTCATACTTAACTCTTGCAGTCCGTGTCAACAGTTTCTCAAAAGCTCTTTCATTTTCATCGTACCTCTTAATCACTAGAGTTTCCACAACATAGCGCTCATACATTAACCTATCCAAATTCTTCAAGAAATAGGTAGTATCTAAATACGACCTTAGACCAGGACAAAATACTCTAGAAATGTCCTCGTGGAGACAACTAGCACTCAGATTCCTAATCATACCAACCAAATGAGAAATACGAGCAAGCCTAGGAATACGAGCCATTCGTTGACCATCTTGCACATCATCCAACTTATCTTGATCCACAACATTATTACCAACACTCTATTCTTCTTCTTCTATCCACCCATTATCGTTGTTCTACGGTTTCTGTTCATTAACATACTCATCTCCGTTACCGTTAGGTGGGATTTCCGACATTTCTGCAATCACAGAAAGTTCGAGAGTATAAAAGGTCAATATCTAAGATTATATACATGCATGTTCATGCAATGCAAAATGTAGTACGTATGCTTATACGATTCAACAATATGATAGCCATGCAAATGCAATGCCAAAAATTTACGAGGACAAGTATTCAACATACTTCCAACAAAATCTCGATACAATACCATAGTGCTTACTCAATAAATACTAGGGAAATCATTTCAGTTATAGGGGATACATCTAAAAATAAATAAAGCAATGCTAAAATAATCTTACCGGAGCCATGCAGAATAGTTTTGTGCTTTTGAAAACATTTGAGACACCAAAGTTATAGTTTAGGACATTTTCAAAAATCGACCTAGTTCTCTACAACTTGTGGCTCTGATTACCAATCTTTAACACCCCTAAATCATGTGCGCAGCAGAAATACAATATTTGGGTGTGATAGTTGTAAATTCACATTCGTTAAGGAAAACAAGGTAAAAACGGTAAGTACTAAGTGAACGTTTAGGAAAACGTAAGCACTTATGACCCTTTGTGTGGGATCGTTCTCAACGAGGCTTTTGTGTTATGTGTTAAGACTTGATTAAATGTTTGAGATTAATATTATGAAGAAAGAAAAGAGAAACTGGTTACGTTTACGATTAAAATTAAACTACGACGAAAGATGTAAACGTAAAGCCGTAAAACGTGACGAAATTTAAAAAATTTAACTAGAGTTTACAAAAAAATAAAAATTACTCAAACCTGTTATTTAATTAAATACTATTTTTCAATGCTAATTAAAGCCTAAAAAATAAAATTAATTAATAAAAAGCCCAAAATAAGATTTCTTAATTTGTAAACCTCTAAAATAACTTAATTAAACTAAAAACTAGTTTTGACAAATTTAAAATTAATTAAAACTATTTAAAAATGATTAAAACTATTAAAATATTAAAATAATCCTAAAAATTAATTAAATGATAATAGAATTAAGCTAAAAATTATAAAAATCCTAACTTAATGTATTTAACCTAAGAAAAATGAAAAAATTGCAAAAATCCTAAAAACAATTTTTAATAATAAAATATTAATAAAAATTCAAAATTTGTAAAAAATTCTCAAAACTTGCAAACCAGTTTGATTTAACCTAATTAAATAGAAAATTAACTTGAAATTATAAAATACCCCTAATGGGCCTCCAAATGGGCCAAACAGTAAAAAGTCCACTAATTGGGGTTATTAAGGCCCAATAAGAAAACTGTTCATAAAAAATGGCCCAAAATCACCAGTTAAGCTTAAAATTTGATTTTAAACAAAAAACTCTAAAGGCCCAAAAGTTGAATAAGTGCTTATCATAGCTTAAATGAAAACAACTTATTCTTAATGGGCTTTTTAGCCCATTAAGCTATAAGCCAATGCCATAAGCTGAAATTTTACACACGTCCTTCTCTTGACCTTATTAAGATGTTTGTAAAAATAAATTTTGAATAAGACCAAGAAATAAGCCTGAAATAAGCAAAAGCTCTCTACACAAAGCAACAAAATAGTCGTTTTCGAGTTCTAGGCTGATTCAAGAGCTGATTCTTTTTGCAAAATGTTTTAAATCACTTAACTAAGCTTAATAATCAAAAAGATTTCAAATAAGCACACTGAATGAGCTGGAATAAGTAATAAGCTGATTTGAAAAGGAAAAGTCTATTCGTTCTCTAGTCAAACCTAAAAGTCAAAGGCTCAAATGCTCCAGATTAGTCAAATAGGTCAAATAAGGAAGACTGATTACCAAAACAAAGTTGTTGCACAATAAAATAAGCTCATATAGCTTATTGATAAGTTGTTCACAAATTAACACTACCAGTGGCTAGTAGCAGTGGGAAAGGGTTCCCACTGTTTGACTTAATTGACCTGTTGTTTTAGGTAGACATTTGTTAGATTCAGTGGACAAACAGGACACCCTTACAACCAGTGGGTTATAAGGAGTCAATAACAAGCAAGAACACACAATTTCACCAAGCCAATTTGTACAGTTTAGTCAAACAGTCACCAGATCTAGCACAGACATGAACAATAAGGAGTTTTGAAGAAATAAGTTGTTTAAGCAAGATTAAGCCAACCAAGTTTATCCAAAAGCATACAACAACTTAAATAAACTTAAGTGAACATAAATCAACTCATATCAAACACTGATTCAATGATTAGAACTAGATTCAAGCATATGTAAGTTACTAATGAACATAGATGAACACAAGTGACCTATTTGCTGAACTACTTGACCACAGATCCAAATTCAAAGCCACAAATCTACCTCACAAGTTACACAAACTTGGTTTTAGATCTTGTTTACCCTAAATTAGCATACATTCTAAGTGTTCCCAAATTTTTAGGCAAAAATGACCTAAAACAAGCTTAATATGCCAAAGATTCAGATTCAAGGTTTCAAACCACAAAGTGAGCAAATATCAACATGCATATACTTCAATAACAGATAAAAAACTTAACACCCTAACACAACTACTCAAACTTGCACAGACTTTAAACAAGCAGTAATCCCAGACACCCCTTTAGCTTTTTAAATCTACTTTTAACAAAGCAATTGTGTTTAACATGTTTACCCAAGCCTAAACAAGCATCAATACAACATCATCATACACTTAGAATGCATTTGCATGCATAAAAATACACCAAACAACAGTAGATCCACAAAATCACTTAAAACCAATTTTCAACAGATTTTTTAGAGAGAGAGTTCAAACCTCATGAATGTACATCCACACTCATGTTTGTTTGAGCTTATATGCCTAGCTAAACAAGGCACAAGCTTCCAATAACACTTCTAAGAGGAACAAAGTGAGTAACAAACATGTTATATAAAAATTCAAAACGGAAAAATGAAACAGATTAGTTCAAGCTTTGTACCCCACTCCCTGAATATCCCCAAGCCTAAATCTCACCACACATTGATAATCTTCTTATCAGGGTGCTATGATCAATCCTAGGCCCAAAAATTCCAAGTGTTTGTTCCAAAGACATAGAAAAAATTTGATTTTGGAAAAATTTTGAACAACTTGCATAAACCATAAAACAAACTTTGAGACTTTAGAATCATAAACTAGAACCAATAACAACAAGATAATAAGAGTGGCACTTGGTATTCGTCAACAATATCACACACTTTTTCATTCAATAGAAATAAGGGTTTAGAGATTTGTGACCAAAGAAAAACCAAGAGCAAGTTGCTATGTGAAACCCTAATGCCTTTATATAGGCTACATGGAACCTAAAATGCTGAATAAAAAACTAGAAACACCAGTATATGGTCTTCCGAATTTGCCCTTTAAAGTTTTAAAATTGTTGAACATGTGTGAACATTTGGCTATTTGTGGAGCTGTAAAGTTGGCACGAATTTGACCAATGGGTTGAAATAAGCTTAGGTTTGAAGAAGGATTGTGGTTCGTTGATTCCACTGGTGAGTTTGTCTTCTTCTTCAAAAGTGAAGCAGGGCAAGTATCATGTGACTTGGTGAGTGGTGAGGTGGCAGGTTTAGGAGTTGGGATTTGTTTATTATGGACTTAATCATAATTCTGGAGCTCCTTAACACTTAATCCTAAGTAATTAAGAAACACCCAAAATTGTTCTTGAGTGAATAGTGGCAGATTTGATCTTTGTTTTGGTTTAAAAAAGTGTTAGGCGCGTTAACTATAAACTAATTAATAAAAATTAGTTATAACCGGTGTGAGTGGATGGTGATGTGGCAGGATAGTTGGTTTTGATTGGATAAAAGGGGTGAGTGGGGCACGTGGCGTTTACTGGTTGGTCTAGGTAAGTATTAGTGTCTCATAGATTTAGGACCCCTTCTTTCTTTCTTCTTTCATTTCTTGTTTAAATCATCAAAAACTGAATTCTCTTTGTATTACAAGTTTCAGTTTTTATACTTTGGCCACAAAACTTTCCAAAAGGGTTTTTAAGGGTATTTCCTGTAATTTCATGATTCTTCAAGGGTTCTTTTTGACATGTCTTCATTCTTCAAGGTCTTCATTTGTATGATTGACTTTGTAAAGGACTAAAAGTGACAAGTCTTCAGTTTTGAGGGACTATTCTTGCCAATTCTTCAAAGTTGAGGGTCCTTTTTATAATTTTGATAAACTTTAGGGACCAAACTTGTAATTATGAATAAATAAGGGTATAAGGTGTCAATTCTTAAATAATGAAGGACCCTTCTTGTAAAATCTTTAATTCTTCAAGGACTTTTCTTGTAAAATCAACTCTAGGGCCCGGTTCATTGTGCGGCTTCGTTTCCCGTGTTCGATTTTGCTTGTTTCTTGTGATATTTTCTCATTTTCTCAATATCCGTACCTAAAATACACATTGGACAAACACAAGCATATATTTGGCACTTTTTATGATATTTTTAGCATTTTAAGCCCGTTTTAAACGATGAGACTATGTATAAAAGAAGTCTAATAACTCCCCCATACTAAACCATTGTCATACCCTCCCGCAATGCTAGAATAAAGTATCGTAGCACCTCCAAAATTCATTTCTATGCACGTTTATTGAATCATAAACTACACTACTTGCTACTACTATTACTATTACTTGCGTTTTAGACATAATGTAGGATTTTCATCTCAAAATGGGAGGTTTACGTTCATAGAACAAGAGCATGTGAATGCTTCGTTAGAAATAATTTAATCGTCCTCGATTTTCACCCAATTCCATACCAAGCATGTAACGAGATCATTGTCATTATAATTTAATAATGCTAACACTACTCATATGCCCTAATCACGTACTTAGACCCCCATTTTCCTAAGTGGTATCTCTTATATTTTATTTTTGTCTTGAATGTTCATGAGGATACATTTTTTACTTATGCGATGATAGAGATTTAGGTCCAAAAATAGAGTCATAACGGTGTAACCAAGACCATCGAATTAGGAACCTCCTTTAATAGACAACGATGTCAAAAAATTAAGTCAACAAGAAGGATCGATAAACACGGTTTTATAACGGTTTTGAACATGAGACTTATTACCTATACTTTTATACGCCCCCTAACGGATGGGCCTTATTATCATAGGTTTACCTCCATCTTTTATTCAACTTCGCCATGAAGCTTTTATTATGACTTCGGTTTTGCCTTGCCTTTTATTTAACCTCGCCATGAGGTGTGATGACGCATAGTCCCTAGTCGGGCTGGATAGTCCGACTCAAGGGTACTACCCGCATCCATCAGGAACGGATTGGATACTTGTGCGATGTGCGCACATGGCCCATAAGGCCTTGTAAGCCGCTGACGTACAAGAGGTTAATTACTTAGCCAAGTCCTCGTCGCAGTGCGACATGATCAAACCGAATATAACTTATATTATATTTATATTCGCCTAAGGAAAAGGGATATAAAATTGCCTTAGTTGGATAATAAAGATCAAGCTATTTCAAGTCATTATCTCTTCCTTAGGCCGCAAGAACAGGGAGCCCAACCTGCTCTCTCTCGAGTATAAAAGGAACCCCTCCGGTTCCATAAAGGTACGATATACACAATACCCTAAACACTAATATACTCAAATCGATTACTTACTCTCACGCCGGAGTCTAATCGTAGGTAAAAACCCACGGTAAGCCTAACGGTGTCTGTTTAGTGCGCAGGGTCCCAAAACAAGTTTCACTTGGTGCGAGAGTCGGAGTCCATAAGACCCCAAATTAAGCCTAATTTGGGTTAAGCTCGGTCTGCCCCAACTTTTGCATCAACAAGTTGGCGCCATCCATGGGACCCTTACTAAGCTCTAACAAATGACGAAAAGCGGTAAGAATGAAGGCCGTCAAGGATCCTCGACGGTGGATGGCCGTATCACATCAGCAAATGTTACACCTGGATCGGCCAGCGAGGCAAACACTCAGGACATGAAAAATCCCCTAGTCGTAAGAACGGGAGGACTATTCTCAACTCCCCTACCCGTCGCGGGGGAAAAAGACATTGAATGGGAGTCAACTCAGCCTCCTCCCAACAAAAAAAAAGAAAGACGCCCCAGGAGAAGAGAGGGGAAGTCATCGCTACAAAGGCACGCATGATGGAGGAGTATGTAGCTCAAAACTTACAAGAAATCATTCCTTTGGTGGAAAAATATGAAAATATGGTAGAGGAATCAAAGCAAGCTAAGCATACCGCATCCTCAGAGGACGATATGTCAGGATCAAATGATAGTCCGTCCGGAAAATATATGCATGCAAGTTATTCCTCGGATCAAGTGTATGTGGATGGAGGTTCATCGGCAGAAATAATGTACGAACACTGCTTCCTAAAGCTTAGTGCAGAAATAAAGAGCCAAATGATGCCTGCGACCTCCCCGCTCATCGGATTCAACGGAGAAGCAGTATGGCCCTTAGGCCAGATGGAGTTAGCAGTAAGAGTGGGAGATAATGAGCACTCGGTGGAAGTCCCAACGAATTTTTTGATCATACGGTTGCCATCACAGTATAATGGGATCATAGGGCGACCAGCTATACTAGCAATGTGAGTGGTACCTTCTACGGCTCATGGTATGATAAAATTCCCAGTTGATGGAGGGATCGTAACGATATTCAACACGGCAGTTACACCCCCCAGAATGCAACGCGATCACAAAACCGCCTAGGATCACGATGGAACCAAAGGTGGAATCACCAGCAAACTTGAAGGTAGCAATACATCCGTAGTACCCGGATCAGGAGATAACGATCGGAGGGACATTATCTGACAAAGGAGAGACAAAAATGTGTCGCCTTTTAAAGAATAACCTGGACGTTTTCGCATGGGAGCCCAAAGATATGACGGGGGTTCCAAGGTTGATAGCTGAACACAAGCTTCAGATCCACGAAGGATACCCTCCAGTTAGGCAAAAGAAAAGAGGACAATCTCTAGAGCACAACAAAGTAATACTGGACGAGGTAAAAAAGCTGGTGTACGCAGGAATTATGAGGGAAGTTTACTATCACGACTGGCTCGCTAATCCGATGATGGTAAAGAAACATGATGGTAGCTTGCGCATGTGCGTTGATTTTACAGACCTCAATAAAGCTTGTCCCCAAGACTGCTATCCACTCCCGGAAATAGATTGGAAGGTGGAATTATTGTGTGGATACCCCTTCAAATGCTTCTTGGACGCGTACAAGGGATACCATCAGATACAAATGTCAGAAGAAGATGAGGAAAAGACAACATTCCATACTAGCCAGGGGGTGTACTGTTACACGAAAATGCTGTTTGGACTAAAGAATGCAGGGGCCACGTATCAACGACTGGTTGATAAGGCATTTGAAAGCCAAATAGGGCGAAATTTGGAGGTGTATGTCGATGACATGGTAATAAAGATTCATACGGAGAGCGAGCTTATTCGGGACATAGAAGAGACGTTCTATACCCTTAGAAGGATAAACCTGAAGTTAAATCTAAAAAAGTGCACCTTTGGGGCGACAGAAGGCATGTTCCTAGGATATATGATTGACCCCAATGGAATCAAACCTTGTTCGGAGAATACAGACGCGGTTATTCAGCTCCAGAGCCTAAAGACGAAGAAGGAGGTGCAGTCACTAAATGGGAAGCTTGTAGGATTGAACAGGTTCCTGTCCAAGTCAGCAGAGAAGTCGCTCCCCCTATTTAAAACACTTAAAAAGTGCATTAAGAAAGGATACTTTAATTGTACGAAGGAAGCAGAAAAGGCCTTCGAAGAGCTAAAGGCGCCTTTGGCTTCGCTCCCCATGTTAGTTGCACCGCGGCCTAAAGAAGAGTTGATAATATATTTATCTGCAATGCATAGAGCGATTAGTGCGGGGGGCTGGATCAAAAGGAAGAAGACTAAGACCCGTGGATCTTTTTCACGGATGGGTCATCCTGCATAGATGGATCAGGCGCGGGACTCATACTCACCAATCAAGAAGGAATGGAGTTCACATATGCATTACGTTTTGAATTAACAGCCACAAATAATGAGGCAGAGTATGAAGTGCTGATAGCAGGGCTAAGAAACGCAGCGAGAATGGGGGTGCGCAATCTCGAAGCAAACGTAGATTCTCGGTTGGTAGCAAACCACATACTTGGTGATTATGAAGCAAAAGAGGACAATATGGTGCAATACGTACAAAAATCCAAAGCAATAATTGAAGGGTTCCATAGGTTCCAGATATGCCAAGTACCCAGGGGGAGAACAAGAAAGTAGACACACTTAGCAAGATAGCTTCTACCAGTTTTGCGCACCTATCGAAACAAGTCCTAGTGGAAATCCTGAAGGACAAGTCAATAAAAGAGCAAGAGGTCGTGTCGGTTGTAGAGGAAGAAGGCCCTACATGGATTACACCGATTATAGATTATTTAACGAATGACTCACTCCCGCATGATGAAAATGAGGCACGGCGAGTGCAAAGGCAGTTGAGGCAATTAGAAGTCTGAGACGGGACCCTTTACAAGCGATCATTTCTCCAACCATGGTTAAGGTGTGTAGGACCACGACAGGCGCAGTATATCATTAGCGAAATCCATGAGGGATCATGCAGAATGCACGCAGGACCAAGGTCCGTGGTTGCGACAGCATTGCGCAGTGGGTACTACTGGCCAAATATGCATATGGATGCGCGAACTCTTACTAACAAATGCAATGACTGCCAGGTACACAGACCAGTACCAAGGAAGCCTCAGGAAGAGCTCACGCCAATTACCTCCCCTTGACCATTCTTCAAAAGGGGAATTGATATAGCGGGACCCTTCCCTGTAGCTGCGAGAGGAGTTAAGTTTCTCATAGTTGCGATGGATTACTTCACAAGGTGGATTGAGGCAAAGGCAGTCGCAATGATAACTGGGAATCAGGTGAAAAGGTTCGTATGGGATAACATAGTATGTCGTTCCGGACTACCTGGTGAAATAATCTCGGATAATGGGAAGCAGTTCGTAGAAAATCCTTTTAAAGATTGGTGTGCAGAGAAGGGGATACATCAATGTTTCGCATCGGTTGCACATCCACAAACAAATGGACTTGTGGAGAGGGCAAACAGGAGTTTGGGGGATGGCATAAAAGCGCGGTTGGGGGAACATAATAAAAAGTGGGTCGATGAGTTGTCGCATATTTTCTGGGCACATCGCACGATGATTAAGACGACCACTGGTGATACCCCCTTCGCCCTTACATATGGGACAGAAGCAGTCATTCCAGCTGAAATAGGACTGCAAACACTCCGCACAGCAGAGGTAGATATGGTTAGTAATGATGATGAACTGTGATTAAACCTAGACGTACTCGAGGAGCGACGAGAGTTAGCAGCAATCCGCGAGGCAAAGTCCAAAGGAAAAATGAAAGGTTACTATGATTCTAGGGTACGCAAGACCTCATTTAAACCAGGTGATTTTGTGTATCGCTCAAACGCGACAAGTCGTGCTGAGAATACAGGTACGCTTGGACCAAAATGGGAAGGACCCTACATAGTGACAGACGCACTGGGAAATGATGTGTATCGATTGCGCGACATGGATGGTCGTGACCTACAACGACCTTGGAACATATGCCACCTCAAGAAGTGCTACCTTTAAAGACAAAACTTCCCAAGTGAATGTATTGTTTTTTTCTTTTTATTATTTGTGGTCAAAAAACTTGCAAGTATTAATAGAACAGTCGTGGTCCCTAGCTAGTTCCACAACGCATTCTCAAAAACTTTTTTTTATGTTATGCATACTTTTTTCTTATTATATTACCTATTGGCGTACGCATGTACAATGTTTACAAAAGGAATAAGAGGAATGAGCCTACCATACTAATTAGACTCGTCGAGTAAGTGGGATGCACCCCCTTCGACCATGGATCGTGTATCCTTGTTAGGCCCCCTTGTTATTAATGACGTCGTAGCAAGTTATGTAGCCAGTAAACTCTAAGACTGTTAAGACACACTTGTGCACACCTAACAATGGGTCAGCCTCACCTGACCGTCCTTATCGTAGTAGCGGTATACCGCACGTAATGAGCTTCTCAAACCCATATGGACCATTTATAAGCTTACATTAGCTTATTACTCAAAATTGTGCTATAAACATTAAAATATACATCCTATTACAAAAAAAGAGAGGTTTTATTACAGATCAAACATTTGAAAATACAGAGCATGAAAATGTGTTTACAAATCTCTAAGATGATTGGAGAGCAGATGGGTCTCAGAGGAGGATCTCTTCAGTTTCAGCAAAGGAGGGAAATAAGCAGTAGCGCGATGATCCTTAAGGATGTTTCCATTCGGTCCAGAAGGCGCGAATACCTCTACAGCAATGGTAATGGCAGCACATGGATGGTAGGAGCAAGGTGGGCCGCACCAACAGAAGGCTGCTTCTATGTTTAGCAGGGTTTTCTTGGTAGTTGCGAGACTCTCATGCGCTACAAGGACATCAGATAATGGCACTTCTTTCACAATCTTGAAAGGATCAAGAATATCCTTGGGATGCGCGAATACAGGCACAGTTAACTGCTCCATAGATGGCTTTAGGTGAAATTCTACTAATGATTCTGCGCCCTCTGCCTTATGGCGCGCCAAGGTGATACCCTCCATTACCACTTCAATTGGTACTTTATGCTCCTTATCCTCTAAACCAAAAGAAGGCAGCGGGCATACACTCATTTCTTTCATGGCTGCGGTGAGCTTGGCGTCGGCCTTCGGATCGTAAAAGGGCACCTCTGATAGTTCTCGAATCAATAGCTTCTCCTTGTGTGCAGTTGCCAAGCCTCTTGAAGTACCCTCATTGATGGTAGCTATGACGGACTGGGAGAATGTGACTCGCAGGAAGGGGTCTTCCAAAGTAACCATTGCGGCCAGGCGTAGACCATGGCGCACTAACCACCGTTTCTCGGCTATCTCCTTCATTAGGCTTGGGTACAACTCCTCATCTAGCTCGATGCTCAGCCTCTTCAATTCGTAGCTAAGGTCGCTCACATCCTCCTTTACCCTCGCACCCAGAGCATCAACATTAGCAACAAACGTATCTTTCCCCTCCTCAAAAGCCCCCATGGCAGCAATGTTGGAGGCCTTTATCTGGCTAAGATGGGTGCGCTCTTCCTCCAAGGCAGCAAATAATCTGTTTCTTTCTTGAGTTAGTGAATGGAGGAGGGCGGCATCTTTTCTTCCTCTCTCGGCTTCTTGGTCTATTTTTCTTACATGTCGACAAGAGCGGAGGATTTTTCATCAGTAACCTGTCTCAACTTTTCCTCTGTCGTACAGGGTTGGGCAGACAACTCAAGGAATCTACTCTTTAGGTGTGATGTTAAAGTCACTTGCTGCGCTGCTAGATAACTTGCCTCATCAGCCAAGACAAAGTCACTCATTCCTTCAAGTACTACCCTTCGGCCAGGAGGCACGATGTTGTCTAGGAAGCTCACGCAGTCAAAAGCACTTGTGAGATTGGATGATGCGGGGAGCTCCCAGTCAGGGGAAAAGGTAGGATCTTGGGCGAATGCATCCTCTCCTGCTGATGAAGCCTCTTTTTGGGAGGAGGGTGTTGTCTTGGATTTTGTAGAAGATCTTTCCTGTTCATCGCTGCTGCATACAAGTAATAGTTAGATGCACGTTTAAAGTATCATCGCGTAGAAATGCAGTGGGGAATGAATAGTCTATGCTACCATATAGGAGGAAATTGTTACCTCAGATTGATGGCCGCCGGGGGAGTGCGTGGAGGGGTCTTTGCAAGGTTCTCTACAAATTATTCCTCTTTAGTGCGCACCCCTGTCCAAGAGGGACCAGCCCCGGTGCGTGCGACTTTGTGGGGAGATGATGGGGGGCTTCTGCGTATTATTCCTAAGGAGATAAAGTCCTCTTCCTCAAACTCATTCGTGGTTTTCTCGGCATCTTTGGTATATTCATCTGACGAAAGTGAGGAGCTAAGAAATGGTGGTGGTTGTTGAACGGGTGGTTGCTGTTCTAACTGTTGCATTGGTGGGGATGGTGGTGGCTGGTCAGTGCCGGGGCCTACGCTCCCTTGGGCGGTCGATGGCTCTTCAATCTCCAAATCCATGGTATTCCTCTGCGCGCGGTCATGAAGTGATTCTTCATTTTCTCGTTGAGGGAGAGACACCACCAACAAATTTTCAGGGAATGCACCGGGGACAAGGTCAAGAATATCCATAACTACGAAAAGAAGCAAACAGAAAACAGGGAAACATATTTTAATATCCTAATGTGCGATGGTACTTACAGAAGGTTATGATGAAGGCGGGAAGGACCACTAACCCTGGCCACTCTCACTGCGGAACGCTATTACCATTTGCTCACCACAAATGGGTGTGCGGCTTAGGCCAAGAGTGACTAATACACTCTCCGGGTAGGGTTGCACGGGGATGCGGTTGTTGTTTAGAGTCTCCGCATCTGCAGCGTTGTAGGAGTCAGGGACAGGTAGGGGGTCCTTCCTCACCGTGTCAGGGATCAAGAATGGTAAGTGGAAGGGAAAGGCGGCGTCATTAACCCAGAAGAATCTGTCGGTCCAATTCCTTAAAGAATCTATCTTTCCATCAAAGCATTGCATACCACCCTTTCGCTTAGCAAAAGACACTCAGCCATTGGCTAAATTCCATTGGTAGAATACGCGGAAAAGATCTACTGTGGGTTCTATGTCTAGGGTGCGGTAGTTTATTTCGAAATTTGAAATTTTTACTGCCCCTACGCAATGTAGCTGGGAGACGTGGGTCTCGTAGTGCATTAATACACTCCGAAGAAAGCGCGACATGGGTATACGCTGGTTTGCGTAATCAAAGTAACAGGTGTACAACCATATCTTCCCTGCGGGGAATTGACTTATATTGTGTTGGGGGTTAGGAACTTCTGGGTAAAGATAATCGGGTATGTAGAATTCAGAGGTGAATTGATCTAGCTAATCAATGGTCAAGATGGACGTGATATTGGTTAGCTGTTTTACCATGATGTTGTGTGTACAAAGATATAGTGGTCGCGCGGATTACCTTAATAAGAGATATGGTGATGATGGTGAATAGTAGAAGCATTAATGGTGGTTTGAAGTTTGTAGAAGGTGAATAGTCAAAAGGTGGCATGATGGGTTTATATAGGCTTCTTTAGTTTTACTGTTCATGGTCAGATGTGTGTCATGTGTCCCCCAGTTGCTAGATCTAACGGTAGAATGTGAAGGGGTAACTATGAGGTGGCACGCACTTTTTCCGAGTACCAAGGAGGTTAGGTGAAAGGGGGGATGTTTGTCTTCTTGGCGGGAATGTTTCAAATCTGAGTTTATGCTTGGACTACGCGACTGTTTATGTTTGATTCTTGTCTAGTAGCCGCGGTTAGCACCTGCGACCACTAGACTGGGGGGACATGATGACGTATAGTCCCTAGTCGGGCTGGATAGTCCGACTCACGGGTACTACCCGCATCCATCAGGAATGGATTGGATACTTGTGCGATGTGCGCACATGGCCCATAAGGCCTGGTAAGCCGCTGTCTTACAAGAGGTTAATTACTTAGCCAAGTCCTCGTCGCAGTGCGACAGGATCAAACCGCATATAACTTATATTATAGTTATATTCGCCTAAGGAAAAGGGATATACAGTTGCCTTAGTTGGATAATAAATATCAAGCTATTTCAAGTCATTATCTCTTCCTTAGGCCGTAAGAACAGGGAGCTCAGCCTGGACTCTCTCGAGTATAAAAGGAACCCCTTCGGTTCCATAAAGGTATGATATACACAATACCCTAAACACTAATGTACTCAAATCAATTAATTACTCTCACGCCGGAGTCTAATCGTGGGTAATAAACCCACGGTAAGCCTAACAGTGTCTGTTTAGTGCACAGGGTCCCAAAACAAGTTTCACTTGGTGCGAGAGCCGGAGTCCATAAGACCCCAAATTAAGCCTAATTTGGGTTAAGCTCGGTCTGCCCCAACTTTTGCATCAACAAGGTGTTTATTGTGGCCAAAGACGTATATCCTCACGCTAAAATTGAATTTTGGATCTTTAAAGCTTCAAAGATTAAGGCTTGATTCACTTTCAGTTTCACATAGATTTTTCGGCCTTGTGAGCTTCAAATTGTTTGCTTGATTTAGTTGAGGACTTGAAATCTTATTATTAGGTGAAGCTTTCGATTATTCGGGTTGCCAATACTTCAAAATCATGACGCTGGCGATACCTTAATGTCTTCCAAATTTAATTACATGGAAGCTACTAGAAAAGACTAAAAACCAACAATCAAGACTAAACCGCTAAGTCAATACTTATTAGCAACATATATACAAGAGAAGGGAGAATAAGCAAACAACGAGAACACATGAGTTTTTGAAAGAATACGAATACTATACGTTTAGCATAGTAACTTATAATTAAATCTATCATTTCTCTTCCTCATTTAAGAGACTTAGCCTAATATAAAGTTAAGGAGTTGAAGCTAAGTGCTCAACACGCACGGTCGAGTCAAAAATTACTCTTGTTCTCGCCATCAGAAAATCTACATTCGTGTCTTCAAACACTTATCAAAACATGAGAAAAAAAATTAAAATTTGGCCATTTTTAGCCTTATTTTGCAACAAAACGATAAACAAAAAAGATAAACTTTGGAAAGCGTGAAGGTTTTGCAAGGCAAGTATCTATTCACCCCCATACAAAAGTTAAACATTATCCTCAATGTTTCGAGTCTAAGGGTAGGATACGCCCATACTAGAGACGAAGTCGAATGCTTAATCTAGCATGAAAAGGGTGTAACCGTTAAATCAATAGCCGTTTATGAAGTGTGCTAAAAACCTACGGTTAGAACAATCAAGGATATATCATATGGATATCGAGAAATTCTTCAAAGCAAATGATCGAGTGCTCACGTAAAACGAACACGAGAGGCTCCAATCGCGAAGATAATGATCATCTAAAAACCACAATGCACAAACAACCACGGAACAAAGGTTGGAAGGGCACAAATCCCCTTACGTAAGCTACATTAGAAAGCGACAATATGTACATGGATAAGCATGGGACTCCCCCACGAGGCACCTCGTTTTTGATTACCGAGTCATGAGCTCGACTCGATCCCCTCAATACTAATTTTCATTGGGGAAGGTGACTTGGTCAAGGTAGTGAAAAAAAGGAACTTCCCCACCAAAGTAGTGCTTCAACCTATGGCGATTCACCTTAAAGTTAGGACCATAATTTTGAGCTAGATCGATGGTCGCATAAAGAAAAACTTGGGTAATAGTGAATGGTCCGGACCAACGGGATTTCAACTTGTCGGAAAATATTCTCAATCTTGAGTTAAAAAGCAACACTTGATCTCCAATGTTAAAAAACGGGTTTTTAATTTTAGAATCATGAAACTTTTTGGTTTTTTCTTTATAAATCAATGATTTTTCATAAGCAATATCCCTCAATTCATCCAATTCATTTAATTGCATTTTCCGGTGTTTTCCCACGGTCTCAATGTCATCATTACAATGCTTTAGGGCCCAATAAGCTTTGTGTTCGAGTTCAATTGGTAAGTGGCAATTCTTCCCATACACAATCTTGTAAGGAGTGCACCCAATGGGCGTCTTATGAGCGGTACGAAAGGCCCATAAAGCATCGTCTAACTTATCCGACCACGATTGTCGATTTTCTCCTATCGATCTCTCCAAGATCCTCTTCAACGCTCGGTTTGAAACCTCAACTTGCCCACTCGTTTGCGGGTGATAAGCCGTAGAAAGCCGATGTGTAACCCCATATTTCTTTAGAACCCTTTTGAATTGGTCATTACAAAAATGGGTTCTACGATCGCTTATGATTGCACGAGGGGTTCCAAACCGAGAAAACAATTGCTTCAAAAACTTGACTACCATACAAGCATCGTTCATGAGCAAAGCCTTAGCTTCCACCCACTTAGATAGGTAGTCAATGGCAACAAGGATGTACTTATTACCACGAGATGATGGGAACGGCCCCATAAAATTAATTCCCCAAACGTCAAAGATCTAACACACTTGGATGATATTTTGTGGCATTTCATTGTTTTGTGAGGCCTTTCCTTGTCGTTGGCATGAGTCACACGACTTGACAAGTGCGTGTGCATCTTGGTAAATAGTAGGCCAAAATAAATCGGCATCAAAGACCTTCTTTGCCGTGAGATTAGCACCATGGTGACCACCCGTAGGTCCCTCGTGACAAGCTCTAAGGATATTAGAAGCTTCGAAATACACGACGTCGAATAATTTGATCCGCACGAGTCCGAAATAGGTAAGGGTCGTTCTAAAAGTAGAACTTGACGTCACGAAAGAATTTTCGTTTTTGTTGAGTCGTCATACCCTTAATGATGAAGTTGCCCGCATGGTAATTTGCGATGTCCGCAAACCATGGGGTTGATGAGTCTTTCTTAGAATTCACTACACCAAGGGCCTGTTTGGTAAAGAGAAATTAAACTAGAGAAATTGAATTTGATTGATTTCTCTTGTTTGGTAGAGAGATAAAAAATCAGAGAAATAGAGAGAAATTGCTGAAGAAATGAAGAGAGTTGTGTAGTGTTAATTGTTAAACTTCATTTCCATTGTTTTAATAGAGGAATGGGAGAAATGAGTTTTTTTAAATAAACTTTAATTTAATTTTAATTTTCTTTGTAATCACTTTCATAAAACTTTATTTAAAAGTGAATGATGAGACGGCTTTTATACATGGTCTCATCGTTCTTTTTGGACTTAAAATGCATTAAATATCATTAAAATACCCAAATATATGCTTGTGTTTGTTGCTTGTGTATTTTAGGTACGGATATTGAGAAATTAACAAAAGATCACAAGAATCATGCAAAAACGAACACGGGAAACGAAGCCGCACATTGAACCAAGCCCTAATGAGTAATTTTCCATTGAAAGCCCTTGAAGATTTGAAGAATATTGAAGATTGGTCCTCCAAATTTAAAGAATTGACACTTTATACCCTTGTATCTTCATAATTACAAGTTTGGTCCCTAAAGTTTGTCAAAATTACAAAAAGGACCCTTAACTTTGAAGAAATTGGCAAATTTAGTCCCTCATCAAATCTAAATTGCCAATAATGGTCCTTCAAGAAAGTCAACAAACAAGTCAAAGCCTTGAAGTTGAAAACATGCCAAAATCAGCCCTTGAATATTGAAGGAAATTCATGTTTAGTCATTGTTTGAAGTATGGAAACAATATGTGCCAAAACTGACAACTCCCCAAAGATATTTACAAAGGAAAAAATAATTTGGGCGATTTTAATACAAAGTGAAGAAAAGGAAAACATGAGGGGGCAATTTTGGGAGACAATCAAACCCCACCAGCCAACCCCCCACTGACACCTCATCAAACCCGACCCACCCAAACCGTTTACCCATACCCATACCCCAAAACCCGGTTCTCCATTAAAGTAAATAATACGTTAATATTAAACGTATTCCTTTTTCCCCTTAAACACAATTAACCCACTTTAAAAAAATCAAACACACGTTTTTCTTATAAACCCTAATCTTTCCCCCAAATCAAAAGTTTATGATTAATACTTGATACATTCCAGATCAATGATTGATCATGGATTAATCCTAAACCCACTTTTAAACTCCCATCACTCTCACCCCCTGGTCCCCAAAACCCCACCCATTCACAAGAAAACAAGAGGCACCAGAGAATCAACGTTTCATAAGGATTTCGTGTTCTCCAAACGAAATCCAACGTCTAAGAATGATGCATCCCAGCTGTCCATCACAAAAATCCAAACGAGGGTCACAGGGTTTCAAGACTTATTCAAAAAGAGGAATCAAAAATCAGCATATTCGAGTATATCCGCATCTCAGCAAGGGTAATCTTGGAACTCAATTAGATTAGGGTTTTCTTTTATTTTCATTTCTAGAATGATCTGAGGGGGTCTATAAATGAGGACCAACTTGTGGTATCCCATTTTCCCCTGTCTCGGATTTTGTTTTGTAATTTACTTTTTATAAATGAAAAGTTGAAGTTTTTAAATAAATCATCCGAGTTCCCTTTTAATTTAATGTTTGTGGTTCAAGTTTATGTTATTTAAAATTGTGTTGAAGTTTTCTGCTTAAGTTATCCAGTAGTTGGTTGAATTGAATCAAGTTTTCCCGTTTAAAATTAGTTACAAGCTTCAAGTGTTGAGTGTTGAGTAAGTTAGAACAGATTTTGAAAGAAAAAGGACTTATTTATATTGTGACTTACTGAATCAAGACCACAGGTCTTGATTCTTGAAATTCTTTTTTCTTAGCAGTGTTCTCATCATTCAGGGTGCTTCGGTTCAGTTGTTGAACCTCAACGAACCACCCATCTTCATTTTATCGTCCAAGACACCCCTGCCTCACCTAGTTGTTGGTTGAGGTCAGGGGAGCTTAGCCGACCCTTGTTGGATGCAAACAAGGGTAGGTATCGCATTCTCAATCTTTCCTTTTTTTTATATATTCCTGTTAATGGTAAATATTTTTTTTGGTATGTTAATTGCTTGACAGATTTTTCGTTATTAAAATTGATTTTTCTGCATAAGGCTTCGAGTTAGCGTATTTGTGGTAGAGTAATATAATTAGTTCAGTTTATTGCTTTGGTAAGATAATTGTGATATTGTTCTATTGTTGATTTGGGACTTATCTCGGAGATAGTCTTGAGTCGTAGCATCGGATTGTGGGCATAAGATAGGACAGCTTGACTTGGTAGTAGTAATTCGGGCATATTTGTGGCTTGTTCATTGCTTGCGTAGTCTCCACTGTTTTAGAGTAAATCCTAGCAATTTTGGCGTGGTGTTGTTTGTTCCATGTTTTTCTGAGTCTGCTAGTCGAAGTATCACTTGTTTAGTCAATTTTGAATCTAGTATGCATGTTTGTTTGATAGTATAAGTGGTAATTAGGCTAGAAATTAGGGAGCATTATCTAGGGTGCCTGCGTAGTTAGCTTAGTTTTTGGTCTGCTTACTTGCTTGCTAGGTTGTGCATCATTTCTCTTAGCTTCGTGTTCTGTCGTGTACTTTCTGTTACTGCTTTGGGTCCGTAAGGATTAGTCACAGATTTGCTGCGAATTTGTTAAGTTCTAGCTACCTGCCTGCTGGTCTACTTACTTGTGTATCAGTTTTCATTGTTCCGTGTATTGTTCGTTGCTTTCTGTTAGCTTAGAACACCCCCCACACGCCAACTGCGGGTGAGGGGTTTGATTGTCCAAAAAGAAGCTCATCAAAGACACAGACTTCAAAGGGGGGCATTTGCCCACCTTTTCAACAAAAAAAGAAAACAGGAAAGTAAGATTTGCAGGTCTGAGACCTTTTGATACATCTATGAGTTATTCGGGCTTATATTGGACGTGTGTATTAGTGTTTGGGTGAGTTGAAGTCTGTGTACAAGGTTTTTAAAAAAAAAAAAAAAAAAAATATTTGCAAAATTTTTGGCGTGGCCAGGAATCGAACCTGCGCCACCACTGCCAAAGTACACACACACTACCGCTCGCCCTTGGGACTTTTACTGCTAAAGTCTCAAGTGGTTAACCATTTAACCCCTTTTTTTATTGAGCTTTTTAACAAGCCGTAGCTTCTTTATCCCTTTTTGAGCTTATTTTTGTAACTTATTTTGTCACCAGTATTTTTCTTAAGGTTTAATTGAGGTTCAGGATTTTTCTGCTTTAAAATATTATTTTTCCTTTTATTAAATTATTTATTAGGATTATTTTTAGATTAAATCTTAGAAAGTGCATTAAAAATAGTAAATAGTAATTAAAAAAATCAAAAAAATAGTTTTTAAGTTTTCATTTATATTTTTAAGGTTTATATTAGATTAACTTTCCAAAAACTTAAATTTTTAATTTTATATTATTTTAAGTTTTTTTATAAACTTTAATAATTTTTATAAAATTAATTAAGAGGTTTTAGGTGCTTTAATTTACATTTTATTCCTAGTTAGAATATTTAGGATTTTTGAGAATTTTTTAGAATTTATTTTAGAACTTTTTATTTTTTGGAATATTTTAATATTATTTTATTCATAAAAAGTCAAAGTTTTATTTTTAACTTTTTTTCATTTTTCCTAGATTCTAGACATTAAATTAGGAACTTTGTCACATTCCAATTAATTTTTAGACTTTTCAATTAATTTTTAGAATTAATTTAAGGTTTAATACATTTTAATAGTTTTTAAGTGTTAAAAAATAGTTTAATTTGATTTTAAAATTTTTAAAAATAGTTTTTAGCTTAATTAGGATATTTTTGAGGTTTACAAATTATAAATTCTTGTTTAGGGCTTTTTAATAATTAAAAGTGATTTTTAGGGCTTTAATTAGCATTAAAAAGTCATTATTTAATTAATTAAAAGGTTTTAGCAAGTTTGGATTTTTTTGTAAACTCTTAGAATATTATTTGGGATTTTTAGTAATTTTTAGAAATTTTTAGGTTAAAATTTTTATTTTCGTCGTTTTTACGGTTTTTCGTTTACGCCTTTTTCGTCATAGTTTAATACGTTTTCGTAACCGTCTCTTCTTTCCTTTCTCATTTCTTTTTCAATCAATATAATCACAAACATCATATATCAACTCTTAACACAACGCACTTGCCTCCTCGAGAACGAACTCACCTAGGGTCATTCACACACGATTTTCCTAAATCGTCGTGCACACTTGCCCTATTTATTGCCTTCTTTTCCTAAAGGGGTAATTTTACTCAACATCAATTTGGCGCCGCTGCCGGGGAGGCGTGTTGTGTTTTGGTTGAACCATTGTTGTTTTCTATATTAGCCATAAAAGTATTTGTATTAATAGCACTCTATTAATACGTATTATCGTTTTTTGATTTTTTGTGAATATTATTACTATATAGTATACGTAGAACAATTAATTTACAAGTACTCCAAATACGTGAGCAATCACAACCTTGATTCGGGATTTCATCACTCGATCATTGTATTCGAATCTCAAACCAAAGAAAAAAGGCAAAAATAGATAAATACTTTCGTGAAGCTTGATTTTGATAATACAAACTATAAGGTGGGTATAAGGCGGTTGTATTTCACGACCTAAAGGAAAAAGGCTCTTAAGTGCTTCGCGCCGCCTCGTTTCCTCCGCTTGCTTGTGCGTATTTGATTTTGAGAGTGAATCGAGGGTTTTGCCGCCCAAAGTATTACTTACGTATCATATATATTTTCTTGGTTTCATTTGATTAAACCCTCTTGAACGATTTGGTGTTCCACCATCGTTCTAAAGTCATCGAAGGCGTTCACTTCACGTGTTCGTTTTCATTCCTTGAGGCTTCTTTAATCGAGAGATTTGATTAAGGAGGAGATTTGTAGATTTTGGTCTACTTAATACATTCCAAAAAATCCAAAAAAGTTAAAAACAATCAAAAACCACAAAAAATTGAAAAAGTAAAAAACACCAAAAAGAATCTTCTTTGCTCGCCTTCTCGTTGTACGTGACGTTTATGCAAACTCGCTCTAAAGCTAGACGTGCTCGTAAACGAAGAAACAAATCACTCACTCCTACTAGTGAGGACTCTCCTATTGACGAACCCATTGTAGTGAAAGAAGCACCCATGGCTAATCGAACTATGATGGAGTTGCTTCAAGCACCCACCGAGGGTTATGGAGAAGCGATTGTGATTCCCGCTATCCTTGCGGAGAATTTTGAGGTTAAGACGGGTTTGTTGTCCATGATTCAAAACAAAAAGTTTTGAGGGGACGAAAAGGACAACCCGCATAACCAAATTCGCCAATTTAATCGTCTCACCGCCACGTGCAAGTTTAAGGATGTTTCAAACGACTCGATTAAGATGATGCTTTTTCCGTATTCCTTAGCGGGGCCCGCAAAAATTTGGTTAGAGAAAGAGCCACCCAATTCTATATTGACGTGGAAGGATCTCGTTTCAAAATTCGTGAACCAATTTTTTCCGCCCTCTAAGACTACGCACTTGAAAAACGAGATTTCAAAGTTTTCGCAAGAGTATAACGAGAGTTTTTCAACAGCTTGGAATAGGTTTAAGGAAATGTTGCACGAATGTCCTCATCATGGTTTTTCCGACTTGCATCAAATAGACACGTTTTACAATGGCTTGAACGATCATGAGCGTGATTATCTTAATGCCGCCGCGGGTGGTAATTTCTTGTGTAAGACGGTCGAGGAAGCATTGGTAATTATTGAGAATAGGTCTAAGGTGTATAGTCCTCGTAGCACGTCGAGTGTTCGTAAGGCTTCGTCTTCATCTTCACCTAGTTTGTCACACACCGTTGATGCTTGCCAAGTCGAGGCTAATTTGGAGAACAAAATTTTTGATATAGTGAAAGGCTTGTTAGTTGAGTTTAAAGTTGGTGAACAACCCGCTCCCGCTACGATTAAAGCGGTTGAGGTTTCTTGTATGTATTGTGGTGGAGCTCACGATTATTCCGAGTGCATTACCAACGGTGGTAACACTTCGAGTGCCTTCGCGGCCGCGGGAACTTATAACCAAAACGGTCAAGTTCCTCGCACTAATCAATTGACTCCACCGGGTTTTTCACCAAATCAAAATGCTAACAACTATCGAAACAATCAAGTTGGTTACCAAAGCAATCAAAGGAACAATTATAAGGGTAATAACAACTATGGGAATCAAGGGAGTAGTAGCAATAGCCAATTGCAAAATCAAAATCAAAACCTTAATTTTCAAAATGCAAGTCAAGGTCTTCAAAATAATAAAGAACTTCCAATAGACTTTTTGAATTACGCTACTTCAAATGATAAGATTGTGGAAAACATTCAAGAGCAAATGGCTAATCAAGCTAAGGAGACGGCTAAGAATGCAAAGGAGTTAGCTACTTTTATTAAGGAAAATCTAGCCATGAGAAATGAATTGAAAAATGATTTTGCTAACCAAATTCGAGGTCAAAACAACAAGATAGAGCAAAGTCATGCTAGGCTTGAACAAAGAATTGACCAAAAAGCCGCTATCCAAGATGTGAAGTTTAATAATTTTGATGCTAAGCTTAATGCAATTTTAGAAGCCGTAATGGGAAACAAAGCCTCTACTTCGGGTAGTTTGCCTAGTAACACCGTTTCAAACCCGAAGGGAGAGATGAAAGTGATTACCACACGTAGTGGTAAGGCACTTAAAGAACCGATTCCTCAACCAATTACTCCAACGGTGGAGGAAATTGAGGAAGAACCCGAGGTGGTGGTCGAAAAGGAGCATATTTCAAGCCCACAAAGTACCGCTCATGCCACGCCTACGGTTGACCCATCACCCATTTTGGAACCCGAGATTCCAAAGGCTATGCCTATGCCCCAACCCACACCACCCTTGCCTTACCCATCGAGACTTAGGAAGGAGAAACGACAAGAGCGCGACAACTATCAATTTGAGCTTTTTATGAAAATGTTTCGTGATTTGCACTTTAATGTGAGTTTCGCCGATGCCTTGGTCATGATGCCTCGATTTGCCGCTAACTTTAAGAGTATGTTGAACAACAAGGAAAAATTACACCAAATGTCTAGTTGTTCGTCGGTTTATCTTAATCGCATACCTCAAAAAGTCGGTGATCCCGGTAAATTTTTGATCCCTTGTGCAATTCAAGATATGGAGGAATGCTATGCCTTGGCCGATCTTGGTGCTAGCATTAACTTGATGCCACTAGCAATCTACAAGTCGCTCAATCTTCCTAATCTTACTCCTTCACGAATGTCTATTGAGTTGGCCGACCATTCCACGATTCTTGCATGTGGTTTGGCGGAAGACGTTTTTGTGAAAGTGGGGAAGTTCTACTATCCCATAGACTTTATTGTTGTTGACATCCCCACGGATCCTCAAGTTCCTCTTATTTTAGGTCGTTCGTTTTTAGATACGTCTATGGCTTTGATTGATGTGCATGCTAGAAAGATCACCTTACGTTTCAACGACGAGGAACTTGTTATAAACGCAACTCAAAATTCTCAACTTGCTCATGTTTATTCCGTTGCTACCATAAACCTCGTTGACATGATCGATGTGGTTTGCGAGGAATTTTCACAAGAAGTTTTAGGGTTTGGTGATGAAGAAACTAGTGGCAATCCCACTATGTTAGATCCAATTCTTGATAATTCGACACCAACCTTCACTCCTTTCGAAGGTGGTGGTTTTACGTTGGAAGAATTCGATGTTCCACGTACTTGTGACGAAGACCTCGACAACTATGAGGACTTCTTGATTATCAAGGATTTTCTCAACGATTTCCCATTTCCTCCACCCGAGGAGGTTATGAGTATCGAGCCCAAATCTTCACTTGAGGAACCACCTATCCTCGAGTTGAAAGATTTAACTCCTCACCTCGAGTATGTCTATTTGGAGGAGGACGACAAGTTGCCGGTTATTATTGCGAAGGAACTTTCGAATGATGAAAAAACCGCACTTGTCGATGTTCTTAAGGATCACAAAGGGGCGATTGCGTGGAAGTTATCCGACATTAAGGGAATCGATCCCAAATTTTGTACCCACAAAATCTTAATGGAGGATGATTTCAAGCCAACAATCCAAAGTCAAAGAAGGGTGAACCCCAAAATTCACGACGTCATCAAAAAGGAGGTCCTTAAACTCCTTGACGCGGGAATGATTTACCCTATTTCCGATAGCCCTTGGGTGAGTCCTATTCATTGTGTCCCTAAAAAGGGAGGGATGACCGTTGTGCCAAACGATGCCAACGAGTTGATTCCCACGAGACTCGTGACCGGATGGAGAGTGTGCATTGACTATCGTAAGTTGAATGAAGCCACTCGAAAAGACCATTTTCCCTTGCCCTTCATGGACCAAATGTTGGAGCGTCTTGCGGGAAACGATTTCTATTGCTTTTTAGATGGTTTTTCCGGTTACTTCCAAATTCCCATCGATCCTCGTGATCAAGAAAAAACTACGTTTACGTGTCCATATGGAACGTTTGCCTATCGTAGAATGCCATTCGGACTTTGCAATGCACCGGGAACTTTTCAACGATGCATGATGGTTATTTTTCATGATATGATCGAGAAGACGATGGAAGTCTTCATGGATGACTTTTCCGTGTTTGGTGATTCCTTTACTTCGTGTTTGTCGAACCTTGAGAGAATGTTAAAACGTTGTGAGGAAACCAACCTTGTGCTCAATTGGGAAAAGTGTCATTTTATGGTTAGAAGTGGAATCGTCTTAGGGCACAAGGTCTCGAAAGCGGGGATTGAGGTAGATCAAGCTAAGGTAGACGTCATCGCCAAATTACCTCATCTCAAAACCGTCAAGGGAGTTAGGAGTTTCCTAGGCCACGCGGGCTTTTATCGACGATTCATCAAGGATTTCTCGAAGATTTCTCGACCCATTACACATCTTCTTGAAAAAGAGGCACGTTTTGTCTTTGACGAAGATTGTGTACGAGCCTTTGAGATCCTTAAGAGGAAACTTACCGAAGCTCCCATTCTTGTTGCTCCAAATTGGAACCTCCCCTTTGAGCTTATGTGTGATGCAAGTGATTACGCTATTGGGGCCGTTTTGGGGCAACGTCATGATAAGCATTTCTTGCCTATACACTATGCTAGCAAGACGATGACCGAGGCTCAACTTAAATACACTACAACGGAAAAGGAGTTCCTTGTCGTGGTGTATGCATTTGAGAAATTCCGACCTTACCTCGTCTTGACGAAATGCATAGTGTATACGGACCATTCGGCTATCAAGTATCTCATGGCTAAACAAGATGCAAAGCCGAGATTACTTCGTTGGATTCTCCTCCTTCAAGAATTTGATCACAAAATCGTTGACAAAAAAGGAGCCGAGAATCTAGCGGCCGATCATCTCTCTCGTTTGGAAGATCCTCACCAAAGCGTTTACGAGCCTAAGGAAATCACCGAAACATTTCCGCTCGAAACACTTGGTGTAGTGAATTCCAAACTTGATTCTTCTACCCCATGGTTTGCGGATTTTGCAAATTACCATGCGGGTAACTTCATCATTAAGGGTATGACAACTCAAGAAAAACGAAAATTCTTTCGTGATGTCAAGTTCTATTTTTGGAACGACCCTTACTTGTTTCGAACTTGTGCGGATCAAATCATCCGCCGTTGTGTATTTGGCACCGAAGCTTCTAACATCCTTAGACCTTGCCATGAGGGACCCATGGGTGGTCACCACGGTGCTAATCTCACGGCTAAAAAGGTGTTTGATGCCGGCTTCTTTTGGCCTACTATTTACCGAGATGCACAAGATCTTGTGAAGTCTTGTGATTCATGCCAACGACAAGGAAAAGCCTCACAAAAAGATGAAATGCCACAAAATATCATTCAAGTATGTGAGATCTTTGACGTTTGGGGCATAGACTTTATGGGGCCGTTCCCATCATCTCGTGGAAATAAGTACATTCTCGTTGCGGTTGACTACCTTTCTAAGTGGGTGGAGGCGAAGGCCTTGCCCACTAATGATGCTCGTGTGGTAGTTAAGTTCTTGAAAAGTTTGTTTGCTAGGTTTGGAACCCCTCGTGCTATCATAAGCGATCGTGGAACCCATTTTTGTAATGACCAATTTGAAAGGGTTCTAAGGAAATATGGGGTTACACATCGTCTTTCTACGGCTTATCACCCACAAACGAGTGGGCAAGTCGAGGTTTCAAACCGAGCATTGAAGAGGATCTTGGAGAGATCCGTAGGGGAAAACCGACAATCTTGGTCGGATAAGTTAGACGATGCTTTATGGGCCTTTAGGACCGCTCATAAGACGCCCATTGGGTGCACTCCCTATAAGCTTGTGTATGGAAAGAATTGTCATTTGCCTATCGAGTTAGAACACAAGGCTTATTGGGCCCTAAAGCATTGTAATGATGATATGGAGACCGAGGGAAAACACCGGAAAATGCAATTAAATGAATTGGATGAATTGAGAGACATTGCTTATGAAAATTCATTGATTTATAAAGAGAAAACTAAAAAGTTGCATGATTCAAAAATTAAAAACCGGGTTTTTAACATTGGGGATCAAGTTTTACTTTTTAATTCAAATTGAAAATATTTTCCGGTAAATTGAAATCACGTTGGTCCGGTCCATTCACCGTGACTCAAGTGTTTCCTTATGGGACCATCGAGCTAGCTCAAGACGATGGTCCTAATTTCAAGGTGAATGGACATAGGTTGAAGCACTACTTTGGTGGGGAAGTTCCATCCTTGAACTACCTCGACCAAGTCACCTTCCCCAATGATAATTAGTATTGAGGGGATCGAGTCGAGCTCATGACTCGGTAATCAAAAACGAGGTGCCTCGTGGGGGAGTCACATGCTTATCCTATGTACATATTATCGCTTTCTTAGTCTAATGTAGCTTACGTGTGGGGATTCGTGCCCTTCCAACCTTTGTTCCATGGTTGTTTGTGATATGTGGTTTTTAGATCATGATCTTCACGATTGGAGCCTCTCGTGTTCGTTTTATGGGAGCACTCGATCGTTTGCTTTGGAGACATTTCTCAATATCCATGATATATCCTTTATTGTTCTAACCTTAGGTTTTTAGCACACTTCATAAACGGCTATTAATTTAATGGTTACACCCTTTCCATGCTAGATTAGGCATTCGACTACGTCTCTAGTATGGGGGTGTTTGCACCCCTAGACTCGAAACATTGAGGACAATGTTTAACTTTAGTATGGGGGGGGTGAATAGATACTTGCCTTGCCAAACCTTCACGCTTTCCAAAGTTTATCGTTTTGTTTATCGTTTTGTTGCAAAATAAGGCTAAAAATGGCCAAAATTTTAAATTTTTCTCATATTTTATAAGTGTTTGAAGACACAAATGTAGGTTTTCCGTTGGCGAGAATAAGAGTAATTTTTGACTCGACCGTGCGTGTTGAGCACTTAGCTTTGATTCCTTAACTACACATTAGGCTAAGTCTCTTAAATGAGGACGAGAAATGATAGAGTTAATTATAAGTTACTATGCTAAACGTAGAGTACTCGTATTCTTTCAAAAACTCATGTGTTCTCGTTGTTTGCTTATTCTCCCTTCGCATGTAAATATTTTTTGCTTAATAAATATTGATTTAGCGGTTTAGTTAGGATTGTTGGGTTTCTAGTCTTTTCTAGTAGCTTCCCTGTAATTAAATTGGGAAGACATTAAGATATCGCCAGCGTCACGGTTTTGAAGTATTGGCAACCCGAATAATCGAAAGCTTCACCCAATAATAAGATTTCAAGTGCTCACCTAAATCAAGCAAACAATTTGAAGCCCCACAAGGCCTAAAATCTATGCAAAATTGAAAGTGAATCAAGCCTTAATCTTCGAAGCTTTAAAGATCCAAAATTCGCTTTAGCGTGAGGATATACGTCTTTGGCTAATAAAACCACCGATGAGGCGGATAATAAAAGGCAAGGCAAGACCGAAGTCATTATAAAAGCTTCATGGCGAAGTTGAATAAAAGATGGAGGTAAACCAAAGATAATAAGGTCCTTCCGTTAGGGGGCGTATAAAAGTCTTGGTAATAAGTCTCATGTTCAAAACCGTTATAAAACCGTGTTTATCGATTCTTCTTGTCAACTTAATTTTTTAACATCGTTGTCTATTAGGAGGGGTTATTGATTTGATGGTCTTAGTTACACCGTTAGGACTCTATTTTTAGACCTAAATCTCTATTATCGCATAAGTAAAAAATGTATCCTCGAGAAACATTCAAGACAAAATAAAATATAAGAGATACAACTTAGGAATAATGGGAGGATAAGTACGTGATTAGGGCATATGAGTAGTGTTAGCATTACTAACTTATAATGACAATGATCTCGTTGCACGCTTGGCATGGAATTAAGGTGAAAATCGAGGACGATGAAATTATTTCTAACGAAGCATTCACGTGTTCTTAGTCTATGAACCTAAACGTCCCATTTTGCGATGAAAATCATACATTATGTCTAAAGCGCAAGTAGTATTAATAGTAGTAGTGTAGCTAGTTTATCATTCCAATAAAGTGAATAAAATGAATTTTGGAGATGCTACGATACTTTATTCTAGCATTGCGTGAGGGCACGACAATGGTTTAGTATGGGGGAGTGATGAGACGACTTTTATACATGGTCTCATCGTTCTTTTTGGACTTAAAATGCATTAAATATCATTAAAATACCCAAATATATGCTTGTGTTTGTTGCTTGTGTATTTTAGGTACGGATATTGAGAAATTAACAAAAGATCACAAGAATCATGCAAAAACGAACACGGGAAACGAAGCCGCACATTGAACCAAGCCCTAATGAGTAATTTTCCATTGAAAGCCCTTGAAGATTTGAAGAATATTGAAGATTGGTCCTCCAAATTTAAAGAATTGACACTTTATACCCTTGTATCTTCATAATTACAAGTTTGGTCCCTAAAGTTTGTCAAAATTACAAAAAGGACCCTTAACTTTGAAGAAATTGGCAAATTTAGTCCCTCATCAAATCTAAATTGCCAATAATGGTCCTTCAAGAAAGTCAACAAACAAGTCAAAGCCTTGAAGTTGAAAACATGCCAAAATCAGCCCTTGAATATTGAAGGAAATTCATGTTTAGTCCTTGTTTGAAGTATGGAAACAATATGTGCCAAAACTGACAACTCCCCAAAGATATTTACAAAGGAAAAAATAATTTGGGCGATTTTAATACAAAGTGAAGAAAAGGAAAACATGAGGGGGCAATTTTGGGAGACAATCAAACCCCACCAGCCAACCCCCCACTGACACCTCATCAAACCCGACCCACCCAAACCGTTTACCCATACCCATACCCCAAAACCCGGTTCTCCATTAAAGTAAATAATACGTTAATATTAAACGTATTCCTTTTTCCCCTTAAACACAATTAACCCACTTTAAAAAAATCAAACACACGTTTTTCTTATAAACCCTAATCTTTCCCCCAAATCAAAAGTTTATGATTAATACTTGATACATTCCAGATCAATGATTGATCATGGATTAATCCTAAACCCACTTTTAAACTCCCATCACTCTCACCCCCTGGTCCCCAAAACCCCACCCATTCACAAGAAAACAAGAGGCACCAGAGAATCAACGTTTCATAAGGATTTCGTGTTCTCCAAACGAAATCCAACGTCTAAGAATGATGCATCCCAGCTGTCCATCACAAAAATCCAAACGAGGGTCACAGGGTTTCAAGACTTATTCAAAAAGAGGAATCAAAAATCAGCATATTCGAGTATATCCGCATCTCAGCAAGGGTAATCTTGGAACTCAATTAGATTAGGGTTTTCTTTTATTTTCGTTTCTAGAATGATCTGAGGGGGTCTATAAATGAGGACCAACTTGTGGTATCCCATTTTCCCCTGTCTCGGATTTTGTTTTGTAATTTACTTTTTATAAATGAAAAGTTGAAGTTTTTAAATAAATCATCCGAGTTCCCTTTTAATTTAATGTTTGTGGTTCAAGTTTATGTTATTTAAAATTGTGTTGAAGTTTTCTGCTTAAGTTATCCAGTAGTTGGTTGAATTGAATCAAGTTTTCCCGTTTAAAATTAGTTACAAGCTTCAAGTGTTGAGTGTTGAGTAAGTTAGAACAGATTTTGAAAGAAAAAGGACTTATTTATATTGTGACTTACTGAATCAAGACCACAGGTCTTGATTCTTGAAATTCTTTTTTCTTAGCAGCGTTCTCATCATTCAGGGTGCTTCGGTTCAGTTGTTGAACCTCAACGAACCACCCATCTTCATTTTATCGTCCAAGACACCCCTGCCTCACCTAGTTGTTGGTTGAGGTCAGGGGAGCTTAGCCGACCCTTGTTGGATGCAAACAAGGGTAGGTATCGCATTCTCAATCTTTCCTTTTTTTTATATATTCCTGTTAATGGTAAATATTTTTTTTGGTATGTTAATTGCTTGACAGATTTTTCGTTATTAAAATTGATTTTTCTGCATAAGGCTTCGAGTTAGCGTATTTGTGGTAGAGTAATATAATTAGTTCAGTTTATTGCTTTGGTAAGATAATTGTGATATTGTTCTATTGTTGATTTGGGACTTATCTCGGAGATAGTCTTGAGTCGTAGTATCGGATTGTGGGCATAAGATAGGACAGCTTGACTTGGTAGTAGTAATTCAGGCATATTTGTGGCTTGTTCATTGCTTGCGTAGTCTCCACTGTTTTAGAGTAAATCCTAGCAATTTTGGCGTGGTGTTGTTTGTTCCATGTTTTTCTGAGTCTGCTAGTCGAAGTATCACTTGTTTAGTCAATTTTGAATCTAGTATGCATGTTTGTTTGATAGTATAAGTGGTAATTAGGCTAGAAATTAGGGAGCATTATCTAGGGTGCCTGCGTAGTTAGCTTAGTTTTTGGTCTGCTTACTTGCTTGCTAGGTTGTGCATCATTTCTCTTAGCTTCGTGTTCTGTCGTGTACTTTCTGTTACTGCTTTGGGTCCGTAAGGACTAGTCACAGATTTGCTGCGAATTTGTCAAGTTCTAGCTACCTGCCTGCTGGTCTACTTACTTGTGTATCAGTTTTCATTGTTCGGTGTATTGTTCGTTGCTTTCTGTTAGCTTAGAACACCCCCCACACGCCAACTGCGGGTGAGGGGTTTGATTTTCCAAAAAGAAGCTCATCAAAGCCACAGACTTCAAAGGGGGGCATTTGCCCACCTTTTCAACAAAAAAAAGAAAACAGGAAAGTAAGATTTGCAGGTCTGAGACCTTTTGATACATCTAGGAGTGATTCGGGCTTATATTGGACGTGTGTATTAGTGTTTGGGTGAGTTGAAGTCTGTGTACAAGGTTTTAAAAAAAAAAAAAAAAAAAAATATTTGCAAAATTTTTGGCGTGGCCAGGAATCGAACCTGCCCCACCACTGCCAAAGTACACACACACTACCGCTCGCCCTTGGGACTTTTACTGCTAAAGTCTCAAGTGGTTAACCATTTAACCCCTTTTTTTATTGAGCTTTTTAACAAGCCGTAGCTTCTTTATCCCTTTTTGAGCTTATTTTTGTAACTTATTTTGTCACCAGTATTTTTCTTAAGGTTTAATTGAGGTTCAGGATTTTTCTGCTTTAAAATATTATTTTTCCTTTTATTAAATTATTTATTAGGATTATTTTTAGATTAAATCTTAGAAAGTGCATTAAAAATAGTAAACAGTAATTAAAAAAATCAAAAAAATAGTTTTTAAGTTTTCATTTATATTTTTAAGGTTTACATTAGATTAACTTTCCAAAAACTTAAATTTTTAATTTTATATTATTTTAAGTTTTTTTATAAACTTTAATAATTTTTATAAAATTAATTAAGAGGTTTTAGGTGCTTTAATTTACATTTTATTCCTAGTTAGAATATTTAGGATTTTTGAGAATTTTTTAGAATTTATTTTAGAACTTTTTATTTTTTGGAATATTTTAATATTATTTTATTCATAAAAAGTCAAAGTTTTATTTTTAACTTTTTTTCATTTTCCCTAGATTCTAGACATTAAATTAGGAACTTTGTCACTTTCCAATTAATTTTTAGACTTTTCAATTAATTTTTAGAATTAATTTAAGGTTTAATACATTTTAATAGTTTTTAAGTGTTAAAAAATAGTTTAATTTGATTTTAAAATTTTTAAAAATAGTTTTTAGCTTAATTAGGATATTTTTGAGGTTTACAAATTATAAATTCTTGTTTAGGGCTTTTTAATAATTAAAAGTGATTTTTAGGGCTTTAATTAGCATTAAAAAGTCATTATTTAATTAATTAAAAGGTTTTAGCAAGTTTGGATTTTTTTGTAAACTCTTAGAATATTATTTGGGATTTTTAGTAATTTTTAGAAATTTTTAGGTTAAAATTTTTATTTTCGTCGTTTTTACGGTTTTTCGTTTACGCCTTTTTCGTCATAGTTTAATACGTTTTCGTAACTGTCTCTTCTTTCCTTTCTCATTTCTTTTTCAATCAATATAATCACAAACATCATATATCAACTCTTAACACAACGCACTTGCCTCCTCGAGAACGAACTCACCTAGGGTCATTCACACACGGTTTTCCTAAATCGTCGTGCACACTTGCCCTATTTATTGCCTTCTTTTCCTAAAGGGGTAATTTTACTCAACATCAGTGAATTTTTAAGAAAAAACTATTTTAAACAAATTACATCCAACATCGCGTGCTTATAAAGTTTTGATATTTATTTTGGGTGACATTACAATCCAATTTTATTTAGATGTTTCTTAAAAATAAAGAATTAATTTTCATGATTATGTTTTATTTCAACTCTCTGGCGCAACCAAACAGTGGAATTCAGTAAATTTCTCAATCAATTTCATTTATCTGAAATTCTATTATCTACTTCATTTATAATCTCTATAATTCTCTCTACCAAACATACCTCAAGTGTCTCGAGAGGAAATGTTTTGGTGATTTCCATGTTCTCGTACACACTTTGGTGAGGATCTTCCAAGCGAGAAAGATGATCGGCCGCTAGATTCTCAGCTCCTTTTTTGTCAAGGATTGTGACATCAAATTCTTGTAGGAGGAGAATCCAACGAAGCAATCTCGGCTTTGCATCTTGCTTAGCCAAGAGGTGCTTGATTGCCGAATGATCCGTATACACTATGCATTTAGTCAGACGAGGTAAGGTCGGAATTTCTCAAATGCATACACCACGGCAAGGAACTCCTTTTCCGTTGTTGTATACTTAAGTTGAGCCTCGGTCATCGTCTTGCTAGCATAGTGAATAGGTAAGAAGTTTTTCATGACGTTGCCCCAAAACGACCCCTATGGCGTAATCACTTGCATCACACATTAGTTCAAAGGGGAGGTTCCAAATGGGAGCAACAAGAATGGGAGCTTCGGTAAGTTTCCTCTTAAGGATTTCAAGGGCTCGTACACAATCTTCGTTAAGACAAAAGGAGCATCTTTTTCGAGGAGGTGTGTAATGGGTCGAGCTATCTTTGAAAAATCCTTGATGAATCGACGATAAAAGCCCGCGTGGCCTAGAAAACTCCTAACTCCCTTAACAGTTTTGGGATGAGGTAATTTGGTGATGAAGTCAATTTTAGCTTTGTCTACCTCAATCCCCGCTTTCGAGACCTTGTGACCTAAGACGATTCCTTCTTTAACCATAAAATGACATTTTTCCCAATTGAGCACAAGGTTGGTTTCCTCACAACGTTTAAACATATGTTTCAAGTTTCCTAAACACTAAGTGAACGAACTACCAAAAACGGAAAAGTCATCCATAAAGAATTCCATCGTCTTCTCGATCATGTCATGAAAAATAGCCATCATACACCGTTGAAAAGTTCCCGGTGCATTGCAAAGTCCAAATGGCATTCTACGTTAAGCAAACATTCCATATGGACATGTAAACGTAGTTTTATCTTGATCACGAGGATCGATGGGGATTTTAAAGTAACCGGAAAAACCATCTAAAAAGCAATAGAAATCGTTTCCCGCAAGACGCTCCAACTTTTGATCCATGAAGGGCAAGGGAAAATGGTCTTTACGAGTGGCGTCATTTAACTTACGATAGTCAATACACACCCTCCAACTGGTCACGAATCAAGTTGGAATTAACTCGTTGTCATCGTTTGGCACAACGGTCGTTCCTCCCTTTTTAGGGACACAATGAATGGGACTCACCCAAGGGCTATCGGAAATAGGGTAAGTCATTCCCGCATCATGGAGTTTAAGGACTTCCTTTTTGATGACGTCATGATTTTTGGGGTTCACCCTCCTTTGGCATTGGATTGCGGGCTTGTAGTCTTCCTCCATTAATATTTTGTGGGTACAAAATTTAGGGTCGATCCCCTTAATGTCGGATAATTTCCACGTAGTTGCACCTTTGTGAGTCCTTAGAAAATCGATAAGTGCGGTTTTTTCATCATCCAAAAGATCTTTCGCAATAATAACCGGAAACTTATCGTCTCCTTCCAAGAATACGTACTCAAGATGAGGAGGAAGATCTTTCAACTCGTGGATTGGTGGTTCCTCGATTGAAGATTTGGGTACGATACTCATAACCTCCATCGGCGAAGGAAATAGGAAATTGTTAAGAAAATCCTTGATAATCGAGAAGTCCTCGTCGTTGTTGAGGTCTTCGTTACAAGTTCGAGGAACATCAAATTATTCCAACGTAAAATCACCTCCTTCAAATGGAGTGAAGGATGGTGTCGAATTATCAAGAATAGTATCGAGCATAGTGGGATTGCCACTATTTTCTTCATCACCAAAACTTAAAAATTCTTGTGAAAATTCCTCGCAAACGACATCGATCATATCAACATGGTTTATAGTCGCTACAGAATAAACACGAGCAATTTGAGAGTTTTGAGTTGCATTTATAACAAGTTCCTCGTCGTTGAAACGTAAGGTGATTTTCCTAGCATGCACATCAATCAACGCCATTGACGTATCCAAAAAGAATGACCTAAAATAAGAGGAACTTGAAGATCTGTGGGAATATCGACTACGATAAAGTCTACCGGATAATAGAACTTTCCCACTTTCACAAAAACGTCTTTGGCCAATCCACATGCGGGAATCATAGAATGATCGGCCATTTCGATAGACATTAGTGAAGGAGTAACATTAGGAAGATTAAGCGACTTGAAGATTGCAAGTGGCATCAAATTAATACTAGCACCAAGATCAGCCAAGGCATAGCATTCTTCCATATCTTGAATAGCACATGGAATCAAAAATTTACCGGGATCATCGACTTTTTGAGGTATGCGGTTAAGATAAATCGATGAACAACTAGACTATTGTTTCAATTTCTCCTTGTTTTTTAACATACTCTTAAAGATGGCGGCAAATCGAGGCATCATGATCAAAGCGTCGGCAAAACATATGTTAAAATGCAAATCACAAAACATCTTAATGAAGAGCTCAAATTGGTAGTTGTCACGCTCTTGCAATTTCTCCTTACGAAGTCTCGATGGGTAAGGAAAGGGTGGTGTGGGTTGAGGCATAGGAATAGCCTTTAGAAGCTTGGTTCCAATGATGGTAATGGGTCAACCGTAGGTGTGGTTTGAGTGGTACTTCATGGGATTGGGATATGCTCCTCTTCGACCACCACCTCGGGTTCTTCCTCAATTTCCTCCACCGTAGGAGTAATTGGTTGAGTAGTCGGTTCCTTAAAGGTGTTACCACTACGTGTGGTAATTACTTTCATCTCTCCCTTAGGATTAGACACAGTGTTACTAGGAAGACCACTCGAAGAAGACGGTTTACACATTATAACCTCAAATATACTTGTAATTTTATCCTCAAACATAGATTGCCTCTTATCCCCCTTAAGCATCTCTTGTTTAATCTCATGTTGGCCTTGTTCCATCTTTTGTTGTTTTTGTTGTAACCTTTGCAAATTACCCTCCATTTTGTTTGAATGACTTTTAAGTTCATTTGCTAGCTCGTTTTTCAACTCATTTTTCAAATCATTCTTAAACTCGGATCTTAGGCTAATTATCTCCCTTTGTATATTATCAAACCTAGCATCATTTCCGTTTGCATATTCAACAAATTCAATTGGAAGATCTTTCAAGTTTTGCAAACCTTTGTTGTTGTTTTGAAAATCATGGTTTTGATTTTTGTTTTGCACTTGATTATTAGCCCCTTGATTCCCATAGTTGTTATTACCCTTATAATTGTTCCTTAGTTTTCCTTGGTAACAAACTTGATTGTTTCGATAATTGTTAGCATTTTGATTTGGTGCAAAACCCGGTGGAGTCAATTGATTAGTGCGGGTAACTTGACCATATTGGTTATAAGTTCCCGTGGTCGCGTAGGCGCTCGAAGTGTTACCACCGTTGGTAATGCACTCAGAGAAATCATGACATCCACCACAATACATACAAGAAACCTCAACCGCTTTATCCGTAGCGGGAGTGGGTTGTTCACCAACTTTAAACTCAATTAACAATCCTTTAAGCTTATCAAAAATCTTATTCTCCAAATTAGCCTCGATTTGGCAAGCGTCGATAGTATGTGACAGTGAAGGCGAAGACGAAGTCTTATGAACCCTCGATGTGCTACGAGGACTATAGGCCTTAGACCTATTGTGACATCCGTCAAATTTTTCTCATCCTTATTTCTTCATATATTGATTTAACGTGAGCTTTGAACTTGTTGGATTTAACGAATTGGGAAGTTATATCATATTTATGAAGTACCCTAATTATTTACCAATGTGGTGTCGATGTAAGTGTATTGTTTGTTTTGCTTTGCGGACAAAGCCCTCCTTAGGGAGAGCGAATGTAACAACTCGAGTTTTCGCGTCTATTATTTTATGATAGAAACGTGTTCGTTATTAAACGTTTATACATTAGTTGTTTACGCCGGTTATGAATGTTTGCTAAATCCTTCGAGAATGCACGTGTCCATTCGTGTTTTTAGTTGTGTCGAGATTGTATTATGTTAAGTATCCGCGTCTAACCATGTCATTTGATAAACCCTTGCTGGGCCAATTACTACAATTTAAATTAACACAAAGAGTTGATATAAATATCAAACTTAGTAAACTTTTATTCAGAATTTCAAACTTGTAAACTCAGTCAACCCAAGTCAAACCCACAATATACTAAGTTACTTTATGTTTTCCCACTCACCACAAAAGTCCAGCACACATGCCTAGTTTACCCAAAATGGGTACATCACAAGACCTCCATTTCCAGAATTAGACTAACCCTAAGCAAATATTACAAGGTTAAATACTATCCAAATTGTCCAATGTCCTAACACAACACAAAACACATCCACAGTCCAAATATTACAAGTTTGTTCCTGCTGAGCAATTTTAAATACAAGTTCTGGGTAAAAAAATAAGGAGTAGTGATAAGTCTTGAGCCAGCTGAGCCATTCCTTCCTTGTCCGAATACCAAACCGAAATCAAAACCCCCGTTGTGAGTCTTTTAACCACTCTTCTTTTATTTTCTGCATACGTCTTAGTTGTGCTCGTCAATTTTAAACTAACCCGCGAAAATAAAACAAATGGATTAGTCTTTTTGTTACGGTTCGATTTAAACAAAAATATAGGGATAAAGGATAGCAATATTAACTTGGACTTTGACCCACAAACCACAACCCCCATTGTTTCTTCCATGACCAAACCGAGACCCCCTTTACAATTTTTTTACATTGTTTCTGCCATGACCAAACCATGACCAAACCGAGACCCTCATTGTTTCTACCGAAGCTTTAATTACTCAAAATTAACCATAATATAAGATTACACAATTCCTTTTTACAGAAACATCTCTAAACCCCCATTTAAACCCGCGGGTATAAAAACCCCTCATTATTTCGAAACCCTAATTTTGTAAATCATTTTTATTTATGAAATTAACACAATTTATTTCCCAAAAACATTATTTAATTATAAATAACAACCGAGTATAAAAACCCCCAAATTTATATAAACCCTAATTTTAATATATTGATTTAAACTCTAATTAGACCTAATCTAAATACGAATTGACTAGTTAATTAAATTAAAACCGAAATATGAACAAATCCCCAATTTGACCGAAACCCTAATTTTACGAATCGGACTATATGATGAAATTGATAAGTTTTTATGTTAGAAAACACTGATTAATTATTATTAAACATTAGATTTACCAAAACCCCTAATTATTCAAAACCCTAATTTTCGAAAACTCATTTTATTCAATAACTAACATTAAGAGACTTATGAAAACATTATTTAATTGTGATGAAACCCTAGATTTAGAAAACCCCCAATTATTTTCGAAAACCCTAATTTGATTTTATTGAATTCGAGAATCCCTTGTTCACAGCTTTATAATACAAATGATTTTGAACCCATAAATCCTTTTATGTTCGAAAATGTAAAACGAAAATCAGTGAACCATTTAATTAGAAGGAAAAAGAATTAGAACTTATCTTTTGGTGAAGGAACTATCATCGAATCTCCCTGGGAAAAACACCTCGAAATCGGATTGGTTTTGATGTGGGGATGAAACCCCACATCCCACGCATGATTGTTCACCCTAAGACTTCATAATGATTTATGTTAATCAACCTGAGATGGTTATTTTGGCTATGGAGAGTTTTAGATCCGTTTGGTTTTGATAGAGAGAGAAAAGGGAATGGGACGGTTGGGAGTATTTTCGAGAGAGAGAGTTGACTGTGTGTTTTGGGAAAATGAGATAGATAAACACGCATTTAACTTTCCCTTCCCTTGTTTGTAACGCCTGGTGAGGGCCGGGTTTGGTGATGAAACCAAATGGGCCTAGCCCATGTTTTGGTTACTTGAAGATTGGGCTGTTTTGTTATTAACTGATTTAGGCCCACTCGAAATGTTAAGTTATAACATGTGTTTTTAAGCCCAAGGCCCGTTTAATAAATAATCAAGATTTAAATTGTCGTGTTTTCCGTAAACGAAAAATACCGTCAAGCACAACTAGGATGTCATGCCTTTTTATTAGTATAATTTTAGATGTCGTAACACGATCTTTATATTCAAATAGGTCGCGGCTAGCGTAACCGTATTCTCGAGCTACATTTACTTTTCGTCACTTTGCTGACTTACGAGGTGAGTTTATAGCCCCACGTTTAACTGCTTTTACTGCTTCTTGGGGTGAGACATTGCTTGATTTAACGTATGAACACAAGTGCATTTACTAATTTATATACTAGTCTAAGTCCCACTAAAAACCCAGTTGCTTTGGCCCGTGAATCGTGAACCGTTAATTACTTCGTGTAAGCGCGAATGTTATGGATAGATCTATCGGGGTTGACGCCCCTGTCTGTCTTGGTCCAACAAGGGACAAGCGGGCACAGTTTCATTTGAGTCTGAGATAGGATGTCGTGGGTTTAGGCATCCAGTTGGGCTACATTTATATGATTATACTACCGGTATTGTTAACGCTTCGGTGTCACGAGCTTATACTATAATAAATGCTTTTATGATGACTTTGTATTTGTTATATTGTCATCACTTTTGGGAAAATCTTGTGGTTCATTAAACATTTCAAACTAACTAAACCTATGAACTCACCAACTTTATGTTGATGCTTTAGCAATGTTTTCTCAGGTATTAAGAAGGAAGATGCTAAGTGAGGTCTCATGCATTGCCGTCATTTCTATTGAAACAAAGATCATTTGTACTATTTGGAAACTATGTTTTGTAACTGTGACCAGTTTTATGCTTCCGCACTATGTTAAAACTATTTATTTTATCAATTACAAGTGATCTATTTTCCGAACGTCTCATTTAGAGGTCGTTCTTTGTAACTGTGTGTGTATGATAATCATGACGTCACCACTCCCTTGTTGCCATTATACTCTGATATTTTGGGAGTGTGATAGATTGATATCAGAGCCATGGTTATAGAGAACTAGGTTGCATTTAGTAACTCTAGACTATAACTGTTATGTGTTTAATCGATTATCATACGGATTGTAAGTATTAAGTATATATATATACATGGATATATATATAAGTAATAAATGGGATACATGTGATTTAACAATTACGAGGTATATTTACATGGGTTACATGTGCAACAACAAAATCTGAATTATGTTATATGGGATACATGTGGGTTGAACAATGATTGCTATATGTTATGTCAATGTCCCTTTCACGGACTAATTATATGAGATATTTACACACATCTATTCTGTTTATGTTACAGCGATGTCTTCTTCTGATGAGTCCACGTCTATAGGAGCATACTACAACCGCAGTTCACAGTCGACTATCAGTTCATCGGTAGGATTACCTAGAGGATCACCATCAGGATATCCGTGGTACCGGATGGCTTCAGATGATGAGATTGAGAGAGAGACTGAGGAGGTTTACCGTTCACCAATCCATATCCCTGATGCATCAGCAGATGACGTACTTAGCCTAGAAGGCAGAGGAGAGGACGACCTAGCCGCTGATGTAGTGCAGTCACCAGGACAGGCATCAGTCACTAGGGATGAGTCGATGGAGGAAACAGAGGATGATGATATGGAGTTCACCGATGGAGAAGGTGAACCCATGGAGGTCACATACACTGAGGACCCCCCTGCTACATATGCTGCTACTCTTGAGGTTTCTATCGCACACATCTCCTCGTCCTCGTCTGAAGACGGAGGGGAAAGGACAGACATCCCTACTCCAGCACCTGGTACTCTGCCATTCTACTATGTTAGACGACGTCTTCGGGGGAGAGCAGCCCGACCACCATCTTCACCTTACCGACCCCTCATACCCTTCTCTGCCACTGACAGGCATGCAGCCCGCACACCTACCAGTCCTGCCCCAGAGGCGTCACTACCACCACCACAACAGAGATTGTACATGCTGTATATCAGGAGATGCTTGTTGATGTTGGCATCTCTACTGGGCCGAGAGCTGCGACCCCTCTTCCTAGGAGAGCTACATCGACAGTTGTGATGCTTGGAGCGGCAGATGGATGTGTGACGACCCGTTTAAACAGGTTGGAGGATGCTGTGGAGACTTTGGGCGAGGAGTATAATGAGGTGCAGGATAAGATGGAGGCACTGACAAAGAAGAGTCCAGTTAGGGATGAGACGGCATTGACGGTTTGTGTGACCCGTCTACGAGGACAACTCCATGCTGTTCTCGACCAGATGGATACCATGCCGAATGCTCGTCTTGAGGAGATCGAGAGCCTGATGACCCGTTGGGGAGTAGAGCCATTGGTTGAGACAGGTGGACTAGAGGCACCTGTGGAGGACCCGATTGCTGACTTGGATAAGAGGTTTAGGGCCGCTTGTTATGATACCGATGTCAGACTTAGGGATTCCCAGGCTCGTGAGATCGTGGTTGAGAGGAGGTTGGCAGAGTTGGAGAGAGAGCTTCACCAGCGCCATGAGGGCACTAGTTAGACTTATCATGTACGGTTGACTTATTGTTGTACGACCACTAAGCTTTGAGGTTTATCTCAGGTAGTTGGCATTTTATTTTTCTTTATTATGTATGACGAATTATGATGTATTACAAAACATTTCTATGAATGACATTATGTTATTTGGGTTACAAAAATTATGAGATCATTATATATTGTTTATTATACCATGGAGCATTTCATAATTGTATTGTGCGTGCCATGCATGTTATGACTGGCAAAACTCATTGTCTTGTTACCTTTTAGATTATGGCGCCAGTTAGAAGATCTGAGACACAGAATCCACCAGCTGCTACTGGTGGTATTGACCCCGTCATGCTCAGTCAAATGATCGCGGAACGGGTGGCTGAGGCACTCGTAGCAGCCGAAGCGATTCGTACAACGAGCACACAAGAGGAGACAAACCAAGGAGCTACTATTGCCATTGCACGGACCTGTACCTACAAGGAATTCCGTGCGGTTACACAAGTAAGTTTCCGCGGTACTGAAGGAGCAGTAGGTTTGACCATATGGTTTGAGAAGTTGGAATCCCAATTTGGGATTAGCAATGTTGCTGAAGCTGATAAGGTAAAGTTTGCGTCAAGCACATTAGTAGATGGTGCTTTGACTTGGTGGAACGTCTATGCCCGTCCAGTGACCATTGATGTTGCCCAAGCGACGCCTTGGAGTGAGTTCAAAGCTATGTTTGTTAGGAAATATTGCCCACGAAATGAAGTCAAGCAAATGGAGGTTGACCTATGGAACTTGAAGGTCAAGGGTACCGCTCTTACTGCTTACAATCAGCGCTTTCAAGAGCTAATCCTACTATGTCCCGAAATGGTGCCCAACGACGACCGATTGTTGGAGCGATACATTGAAGGATTACCTTTGAGCATCAAGGGGAATGTGACTTCATCAAAGCCAACTGATCTGCATGAGGCAATCGATATGGTTCAGAGTTTGATGTACCAAGTGGTACAAGAGTTGGGAGAAAATACAGGAGACAAGAGAAAGTGGTCTGGCAATCACTACAACAACAATAACAACAATAGCAACAACAACAACAACACTAACAACTACAGTCAGAACAAGCGACAAGAAGTAGCAAGGGTGTTTAATGCTGGGCAAGGTAATGCTGGAAACTATGCTGGAAGGCTTCCTTTCTGTGGAAAGTGTGGCCGACACCACGAGGGAGCATGTCCCCCTACATGCTACAACTGTGGAAAGGCTGGACATAAGGCGAAGGAATGTCGAGCACCACCCCGTCCTGCTAACCAAAGAGGACCGGGAACTCAGGGTGGCCAAGGAGCAAATGCCACTTGCTTTGGATGTGGAGAGAAAGGTCACTACAAGAATAGGTGTCCAAGCAGTGGGAACCAAGGTCGTGGTAATCAGATTTGAGGCAACCAGAATCACAACCAAGGGAACCAGAAGCAGAACCAAGGGAACCGGGGAGGAAATAACCGAGCCACAACTAGTACTTCTGGAGGATTCACGGCACCTAGCAAAGTGTATCATTTGTGTGCTGAGGCTGCGGTGCAGGACAACAATGTTGTGACTGGTACGTTTCTAGTCAATAACAACTATGCTTCAGTACTATTTGATTCTGGCGCGGATAGGAGTTTTGTGTCATCTGTATTTAGTGAACGCCTAAATATTTCCCCTACTGCGTTAGATATTAAGTATAATGTAGAACTAGCCGACGGGAAGTCAGTAACCACCGATGCTATTCTGAAAGGATGTAGTATAAGGTTACAAGATCGTTCGTTCAGTATCGACTTACTCCCCATAGAATTGGGAAGTTTTGATGTCATCATTGGGATGGATTGGATGTCGAAGCATCACGCGGAAATTGTATGTCATGAGAAGTGCGTCCGTGTTCCCTATGGAAAGATGTACTAATCATACAAGGCGAAAGAAGTGGAGTGAAGAATGGATCAAGACTGGAAGTCATCTCATGTATTAGAACCCAAAGATACATTGAGAAGGGATGTCCAGTGTTCTTGGTTCAAGTAACACGAAAGGAGGAAGAAGAAGATCATGAGAAGAAAATTGAAGATGTACCGATCGTTAGAGATTTTCCAAACGTATTCCCAGAAGACTTACCGGGATTACCACCAACACGACAAGTAGAGTTTCACATAGAGCTTACACCAGGATCCGCGCCTGTTGCTAGAGCCCCATACCGCTTAGCACCAGCAGAGATGACAGAGTTAGCTGAACTACTAAAGGAGCTTTCTGGCAAAGGTTTCATTAGGCCGAGTTCCTCACCTTGTGGAGCACCGGTCCTATTTGTCAAAAAGAAAGATGGATCCTTTAAGATGTGTATTGATTACCGAGAGTTGAATAAGCTGACGATAAAGAACCGCTACCCATTGCCAAGAATTGACGATCTTTTCGACCAACTGCAAGGATCTAGCATATACTCGAAGATTGATTTAAGGTCAGGATATCATCAGCTAAGGGTTAGAGAAGAAGACGTTCATAAGCCGGCTTTTAGAACCCGGTACGGACACTACGAGTTCCAAGTTATGCCTTTTGGTTCGACAAACGCACCCGCGGTATTCATGGATCTCATGAACCGAGTTTGCAAACCATACTTGGACAAGTTTGTGATTGTATTTATCGACGATATTCTCATCTACTCTCGTAATGAAGAAGAACATAAGGAGCATTTGAAGACCATACTAGAGCTGCTGAGGAAGGAGAAGTTATATGCAAAGTTTTCTAAATGTGAGTTTTGGATAAACACAGTGCAATTCCTTGGACATGTGATCGATAGCAGTGGTATTCACGTTGACCCTGCTAAGATCGAGGCTGTGAAAGATTGGGCGACTCCTACAACACCCACGGAGATCCGCCAATTTTTAGGTCTTGCTGGTTACTATAGGAGATTCATTGAAGGTTTCTCCAAGATAGTTAAACCAATGACTGAGTTAACACAAAAGGACAAGAAGTTTGAGTGGAAAGAGGATCAAGATTTGGCATTCCAGACATTGAAGCAGATGTTGTGTGAAGCACCTATACTAGCCCTACCCGAGGGTAATGAAGACTTTGTGGTGTATTGTGATGCATCCATAAAAGGGTTAGGTGTGGTATTGATGCAAAGGACTAAGGTCATTGCTTATGCGTCAAGACAACTAAAAGTGCACGAGAAAAACTACACAACTCATCACCTAGAGTTAGGAGCAGTGGTGTTTGCCCTGAAGATTTGGAGACACTACCTTTATGGCACAAAGTGTATTGTATACACAGATCATAAGAGTCTACAACACATCTTGAATAAAAAAGAACTCAACATGAGACAACGACGTTGGCTAGAGTTGCTCAGTGATTACGATTGCGAGATCCGTTATCACCCGGGCAAGGCAAATGTCGTGGCTGACGCTTTGATTCGAAAGGAGAGGGTTCTTAGGTTGAAAGCCTTGGTGATGACCATTGACTTAGACCTTCCATCCTTAATTCTCAAGGCTCAGAAGGAGGCAGTCGAGGAAGAAATTCTCAAGACTGAAGATGTTGAGGGCATGATAAAGAAGTTAGAAGCTCGCTCGGATGGGACATTATGCCTTGATAATAGGAGTTGGTTACCGTGCCATGGTGACCTACGACCTTTGATTATGCATGAGTCGCATAAGTCAAAATACTCCATACATCCGGGATCTGACAAGATGTATCATGACCTTAAGATGTTGTATTGGTGGCCGAACATGAAGGCGGACATTGCTACATATGTTGGCAAGTGCTTGACTTGTGCCAAGGTCAAGGCTGAACACATGAAACCATCAGCATTATTGGTCCAACCCGAACTGCCAGAATGGAAGTGGGAAAGGATCACTATGGATTTCATTACAAAGCTACCTAAAACCTCAGCTGGATTTGACACTATTTGGGTAATCGTCGACCGACTCACCAAATCAGCTCATTTCATACCAATCAAGGAGACTGACGGGAGGGATAAGTTAGCAAGAACATACTTGGAGGAGGTAGTGCCGAGGCATGGTGTGCCTGTGTCTATAATCTTTGACCGGGATAGCCGATTTACTTCACAGTTTTGGAAGTCGCTGTAGAAGGCATTGGGAACGCAGTTGGATATGAGCACTGCATATCATCCCCAAACTGACGGTCAAAGTGAAAGGACCATTCAAACCTTAGAAGATATGCTGAGAGCTTGTGTGATCGACTTTGGAAATAGATGGGATAGGCACCTACCTCTGGTGGAGTTCTCATACAACAATAGTTATTACACTAGCATTAAGGCAGCACCGTTCGAAGCATTGTATGGTAGGAAGTGTCGTTCACCCGTGTGTTGGGCAGAAGTGGGTGAGGCACAACTCACTGGACCCGAAATCATACACGAGACTACTGTGAAGATCTTTAAGATCAAGAGCCGTATGCAATCCGCATGAGATCGACAAAAGAGTTATGCTGACATGAGACGCAAACCCCTTGAGTTTGAGGTTAGCGATAGAGTCATGTTGAAGGTCTCACCTTGGAAGGGTGTGATTCGCTTTGGAAAGCGTGGAAAGTTGAATCCTCGTTATATTGGACCATTCAAGATCATAGAGAGGATTGGCCCCGTAGCCTATCGTTTGGAGTTACCTCAAGAACTTAGCCGAGTGCATAACGTGTTCCACATTTGCAATCTGAAGAAATGCTTAGCCGACGAAACAATCGTTATTCCTTTAGAAGAGATCCAACTCGATGACAAACTCAACTTCGTAGAAGAACCGGTGGAGGTCATGGACCGTCAGGTCAAACAGCTCAAGCAAAGTCGTATACCTATCGTAAAGATCCGTTGGAATGCACGTAGAGGTCCAGAATACACGTGGGAACGTGAAGACCAATTCAAGAGCAAGTATCCTCATCTTTTCGCTATCACCCTACTACAACAACGTCTTGATTTCGTGACGAAATCTCTAAAACATGGGAATACTGTGACATCCGTCAAATTTTTCTCATCCTTATTTCTTCATATATTGATTTAACGTGAGCTTTGAACTTGTCGGATTTTACAATTGGGAAGTTATATCATATTTATGAAGTACCCTAATTATTTACCAATGTGGTGTCGATGTAAGTGTATTGTTTGTTTTTCTTTGCGGACAAAGCCCTCCTTAGGGAGAGCGAATGTAACAACTCAAGTTTTCGCGTCTATTATTTTATGATAGAAACGTGCTCGTTATTAAACGTTTATACATTAGCTGTTTACGCCGGTTATGAATGTTTGCTAAATCCTTCGAGAATGCACGTGTCTATCCGTGTTTTTAGTTGTGTCGAGATTGTATTATGTTAAGTATCCGCGTTTAACCATATCATTTGATAAACCCTTGCTGGGCCAATTACTACAATTTAAATTAACACAAAGAGTGGATATAAATATCAAAGTTATTAAACTTTTATTTAGAATTTCAAACTTGTAAACTCAGTCAACCTAAGTCAAACCCACAATATACTAAGTTACTTTATGTTTTCCCACTCACCACAAAAGTCCAGCACACATGCCTAGTTTACCTAAAATGGGTACATCACAAGACCTCCATTTCCAGAATTAGACTAACCCTAAGCAAATATTACAAGGTTAAATACTATCCAAATTGTCCAATGTCCTAACACAACACAAAACACATCCACAGTCTAAATATTACAAGTTTGTTCCTGCTGAGTAGTTTTAAATACAAGTTCTGGGTAAAAACATAAGGAGTAGTGATAAGTCTTGAGCCAGCTGAGCCGTTCCTTCCTTGTCCGAATACCAAACTGAAATCAAAACCCCCGTTGTGAGTCTTTTAACCACTCTTCTTTTATTTTCTGCATACGTCTTAGTTGTGCTCGTCAATTTTAAACTAACCTGCGAAAATAAAACAAATGGATTAGTCTTTTTGTTACGGTTCGGTTTAAACAAAAATATAGGGATAAAGGATAGCAATATTAACTTGGACTTTGACCCACAAACCACAACCCCCATTGTTTCTGCCATGACCAAACCGAGACCCCCTTTACAATTTGTTTACATTGTTTCTGCCATGACCAAACCATGACCAAACCATGACCAAACCGAGACCCCCATTATTTCTTCCGAAGCTTTAATTACTCAAAATTAACCATAATATAAGATTACACAATTCCTTTTTACAGAAACATCTCTAAACCCCCATTTAAACCCGCGGGTATAAAAACCCCTCATTATTTCGAAACCCTAATTTTGTAAATCATTTTTATTTATGAAATTAACGCAATTTATTTCCCAAAAACATTATTTAATTATAAATAACAACCGTGTATAAAAACCACCAAATTTATATAAACCCTAATTTTAATATATTGATTTAAACTCTAATTAGACCTAATCTAAATACGAATTGACTAGTTAATTAAATTAAAACCGAAATATGAACAAATCCCCAATTTGACCGAAACCCTAATTTTATGAATCGGACTATATGATGAAATTGATAAGTTTTTATGTTAGAAAACACTGATTAATTATTATTAAACATTAGATTTACCAAAACCCCTAATTATTCAAAACCCTAATTTTCGAAAACTCATTTTATTCAATAATTAACATTAAGAGACTTATGAAAACATTATTTAATTGTGATGAAACCCTAGATTTGGAAAACCCCCAATTATTTTCGAAAACCCTAATTTGATTTTATTGAATTCGAGAATCCCTTGTTCACAGCTTTATAATACAAATGATTTTGAACCCATAAATCCTTTTATGTTCGAAAATGTAAAACGAAAATCAGTGAACCATTTAATTAGAAGGAAAAAGAATTAGAACTTATCTTTTGGTGAAGGAACTATCATCGAATCTCCCTGGGAAAAACACCTCGAAATCGGATTGGTTTTGATGTGGGGATGAAACCCCACATCCCACGCATGATTGTTCACCCTAAGACTTCATAATGATTTATGTTAATCAACCTGAGATGGTTATTTTGGCTATGGAGAGTTTTAGATCCGTTTGGTTTTGATAGAGAGAGAAAAGGGGATGGGACGGTTGGGAGTATTTTCGAGAGAGAGAGTTGACTGTGTGTTTTGGGAAAATGAGATAGATAAACACGCATTTAACTTTCCCTTCCCTTGTTTGTAACGCCTGGTGAGGGCCGGGTTTGGTGATGAAACCAAATGGGCCTAGCCCATGTTTTGGTTACTTGAAGATTGGGATGTTTGTTATTAACTGATTTAGGCCCACTCGAAATGTTAAGTTATAACATGTGTTTTTAAGCCCAAGGCCCGTTTAATAAATAATCAAGATTTAAATTGTCGTGTTTTCCGTAAACGAAAAATACCGTCAAGCACAACTAGGATGTCATGCCTTTTTATTAGTATAATTTTAGATGTCGTAACACGATCTTTATATTCAAATAGGTCGCCGCTAGCGTAACCGTATTCTCGAGCTACATTTACTTTTCGTCACTTTGCTGACTTACGAGGTGAGTTTATAGCCCCACGTTTAACTGCTTTTACTGCTTTTTGGGGTGAGACATTGCTTGATTTAACGTATGAACACAAGTGCATTTACTAATTTATATACTAGTCTAAGTCCCACTAAAAACCCAGTTGCTTTGGCCCGTGAATCGTGAACCATTAATTACTTCGTGTAAGCGTGAATGTTATGGATAGATCTATCGGGGTTGACGCCCCTGTCTGTCTTGGTCCAACAAGGGACAAGCGGGCACAGTTTCATTTGAGTCTGAGATAGGATGTCGTGGGTTTAGGCATCCAGTTGGGCTACATTTATATGATTATACTACCGGTATTGTTAACGCTTCGGTGTCACGAGCTTAGACTATAATAAATGCTTTTATGATGACTTTGTATTTTTATATTGTCATCACTTTTGGGAAAATCTTGTGGTTCATTAAACATTTCAAACTAACTAAACCTATGAACTCACCAACTTTATGTTGACGCTTTAGCAATGTTTTCTCAGGTATTAAGAAGGAAGATGCTAAGTGAGGTCTCATGCATTGCCGTCATTTCTATTGAAACAAAGATCATTTGTACTATTTGGAAACTATGTTTCGTAACTGTGACCAGTTTTATGCTTCCGCACTATGTTAAAACTATTTATTTTATCAATTACAAGTGATCTATTTTCCGAACGTCTCATTTAGAGGTCGTTCTTTGTAACTGTGTGTGTATGATAATCATGACGTCACCACTCCCTTGTTGCCATTATACTCTGATATTTTGGGAGTGTGACACCTATTCTCAATAATCAACAACGCTTCCTCGACCGTTTTACACAAAAAATTACCACCCGCGGCGGCATTAAGATACTCACGCTCATGATCGTTCAAGCCATTGTAAAACGTGTCAATTTGATGCAAGTCGGAAAAACCGTGATGAGGACATTCATGTAACATTTCCTTAAACTGATTCCAAGCCATTGAAAAACTCTCATTATACTCTTGTGAAAATTTTGAAATCTCGTTCTTCAAATGCGTAGTCTTAGAGGGCGGGAAAAATTGGTTCACGAACTTCAAAACGAGATCCCTCCACGTCAATATAGAATTGGGTGTCTCTTTCTCTAACCATATTTTAGCGGGCCCTGCTAAGGAATACGGAAATAGCATCATATTAATCGAGTCGTTCGAGACGTCCTTAAACTTGCAAGTGGCGGTAAGACGATTGAATTGACGGATTTGGTTATGAGGATTGTCCTTTTCGTCACCACAAAAATTGTTGTTTTGGATCATGGACCACAAACCCGTCTTAACTTCAACTTCTCCGCAAGGATAGTGGAAATCACAATAGCCTCCATAACCCTCGGTGGGTGCTTGAAGTAACTCCATCATAGTACGATTAGCCATGGTTGCTTTTTGTTCTACGATGGGTTCGTCAATAGGAGATTCTTCACTAGAAGGCATTCCTTCCTTTCGGTTTCTAAGTTTACGTGCACGTATTGCTTGGTTATGAGTTTGCATAAATGTCACGCACAACGTGGGGATGAGCAAAGAAGATTCTTTTGGGTGTTTTTACTTTTTCCAATTTTTTTGTGCTTTTGATTGTTTTTAACTTTTTTGGATATTGTGATGTATTACGTAGACACAAATCTACAAACCTCTCCTTAAATAAAATGTCTCGATTAAAGGAACCTCAAGGAATGAAAACGATCACGTGAAGTGAACGCCTTCGATGAATTTAGAACGTTGGTGGAACACCAAAACGTTCAAGAGGGTTTAATCTTTGAAACCAAGAAAATATATAGATACGTGGATAATACTTTGGTTGGCAAACCCTCGATTAGCCCTTTTTCTCTTAACACGCACAAGCAAGCGGGGGAAACGAGGCGACGCTAAGAACTTAAGAGCCTTTTTTCCTTAGGTCGTGAAATACAACCGCTTTATACCCACCTTATAGTTTGTGTTAATTAAAATCAAGCTTCACGAAATTAATTATCTATTTTGCCTTTTTTCTTTGTTTGAGATTCGAATACAATGATTGAGTGATGAAATCCCAAATCAAGGTTGTGTTTTCACACTTTTGGAGTACTTGTGAATTTATTGTGATACGTATAAAATATAGTACTAATATTCCCACAAAAAACAAAAACCGATAATACGTGTGCTTAGAGTTCTAAAACACACAAATAGTTATTATGGATAATATAAAAACAAAATTTGTTCAAATCAAAACACAACACACCTCACCGGCAGCGGCGCCAAAATGATAGTTGTAAATTCACACTCGTTTAGGAAAACGAGGTAAAAGCGGTAAGTACTAAGTGAACGTTTAGGAAAACGTAAGCACTTATGACCCTTTGTGTGGGATCGTTCTCGAGGAGGCTTGTGTGTTATGTGTTAAGACTTGATTAAATGTTTGAGATTAATATTATGAAGAAAGAAAAGAGAAAATGGTGACGGTTACGATTACGATTAAAATTAAACTACGACGAAAGACGTAAACGTAAAACCGTAAAACGTGAAAAAATTTGAAAATTACTCAAAAAATTCCTAGAAAATCACAATAAATCCTAAAAAATGCAATTAGAGTTTAAAAAAAATTCAAAATTACTCAAACGTTTTGTTTAATTAAATACTATTTTTAATTATAATTAAAGCCCAAAAAATCCAATTAATTAATAAAAGCTCAAAATAAGATTTCTCAATTTTTAAACCTCTAAAATATTTTAATTAAACTAAAAACTATTTTTGAAAAATTTAAAAATAATTAAAACTATTTAACAATTATTAAAAACTATTAAAATATTAAAATAATCCTAAAAATTAATTAAATGATGCGAGAATTAATCTAAAAGTTTTAAAAATCCTAACTTAATGTATTTAACCAAAGAAAAATAAAAAAGTTGCAAAAATCCTAAAATCTATTTTTAATAATAAAATAATAATAAAATATTAATAAAAATTCAAAATTTATAAAAAATTCTAAAAACTTTCAAACTAGTTTAATTTAACCTAATTAAATAGAAAATGAACTTGAAGTTACAAAATATCCCTAATGGGCCTCCAAATGGGCCAAACAGTAAAACAATCCACTAATTGGGCTTATTAAGGCCCGATAAGAAAAAAGTTCACCAAAATGGCCCAAAATCACCAGTTAAGCTTAAAATTTGATTTTAAACAAATAACTGTAAAGGCCCAAAAGCGGAATAAGTGTTTTTCACAGCTTAAATGAAAACAGCTTATTCTTAATGGGCTTTTTGGCCCATTAAGCTATAAGCCAATGCCAAAAGTTGAAATTTTACACACGTCCTTCTCTTGACCTTATTAAGATGTTTGTAAAAAGAAAGTTTGAATAAGCCCAAGAAATAAGCCTGAAATAAGCAAAAGCTCTCTACACAAAACGACAAAATAGTCGTTTTCGAGTTCTAGGCTGATTCAAGAGCTGATTCTTTTTGCAAAATGTTTTAAGTCACTTAACTAAGATTAATAATCAAAAAGATTTCAAATAAGCACACTGAATAAGCTGGAATAAGCAATAAGCTGATTTGAAAAAGAAAAGTCAATTCGTTTTCTAGTCAAACCTAAAAGTCAAAGGCTCAAATACTCCAGATTAGTCAAATGGGTAAAATAAGGAAGATTGATTTTCAAAACAAAGTTGTTGAACAATAAAATAAGCTCTTATAGCTTATTGATAAGCTGTTCACAAATTAACACTAGTAGTGGCTAGTAGCAGTGGGAAAGGGTTCCCACTGTTTGACTTAATTGACCTATTGTTTTTAGTGGACTTTTGTTAGATTCAGTGGACAAACAGGGCACCCTTACAACCAGTGGGTTGTAAGGAGTCAATAACAAGCAAGAACACACAATTTCACCAAGCCAATTTGTACAGTTTAATCAAACAGTCACCAAATCTAGCACATACATGAATAATAAGCAGCTTTTGAAGAAATAAGCTGTTTAAGCAAGATTAAGCCAACCAAATCAATCCAAAAGCATACAACAGCTTAAATAAACTTAAGTGAACATAAATCAACTCATATCAAACACTAATTCAATGATTAGAACTAGATTCAAGCATATGCAAGTTACTGATGAACATAAATGAACACAAGTGACCTATTTGCCGAACTACTTGACCACAAATCTAAATTCAAAGCCACAAATCTACTTCACATGTCACACAAACTTGGTTTTAGCACTTGTTTACCCTAAATTAGCATACACTCTAAGTGTTCCCAAATTTGTGGGCAAAATGACCTAAAACAAGCTTAATATGCCAAAGATTCAGATTCAAGGTTTCAAACCACAAAGTGAGCAAATATCAACATATATATACTTCAATAACAGATAAAAACACTTAACACCCTAACACAACTACTCAAACTTGCACAGACTTTAAACAAGGAGTAATCCCAAACACACCTTTAGCTTTTTAAATCCAATTTTAACAAAGCAAATGAGTTTAACAGGTTTACCCAAGCCTAAACAAGAATCAATACAACATCATCATACACTTAGAATGCATTTGCATGTATAATAACACACCAAACAACAATAGATCCACAAAATCACTTAGAACCAATTTTCAACAAATTTTTGGAGAGAGAGTTCAAACCTCATGAATGTACATCTACGCTCATGTTTGTTTGAGCTTATGTGCCTAGCTAAACAAGGCACAAGCTTCCAATAACACTTCTAAGAGGAACAAAGTGAGCAACAAACATGTTATATAAAAAAATTCAAAATAGAAAAATGAAACAAATTTGTTCAAGCTTTGTACCCCACTCCTTGAATATCCCCTAGCCTAAATATTATCACACCTTGATAATCTTCTTATCAGGGTGCTATGATCAATCCTAGGGCCATAAATTCCAAGTGTTTGTACCAAAGACTTAGAAAAAATCTGAGTTTGGAAAACATTTGAACAGCTTGCATAAACCTTAAAATAAACTTTGAGACTTTAGAATCACAAACTAGAACCAATAACAACAAGATAATAAGAGTGGCACTTGGAATTAGTCAACAAAATCACACACTTTTTCATTCACTAGAAACAAGGGTTTACAGATTTGTGCCAAAGAAAAACCAAGAGCAAGTTGCTATGTGAAACCCTAATGCCTTTAATAGGCTACATGGAACCTAAAATGCTGAATAAAAAACTACAATCCCTAGTATATGGTCTTCCAAATTTGCCCTTTAAAGTTTGAAAATTCTTGAACATGTGTGAACATTTGGGTGTTTGTGGAGCTGTAAAGTTGACACGAATTGATCCAATTGGTTGAAATAAGCTTAGGTTTGAAGTAGGATTGTGGTTCGTTGATTCCACTGGCGAGTTTGTCTTCTTCTTCAAAAGTGAAGTAGGGCAAGTATCATGTGACTTGGTGAGTGGTGAGGTGGCAGGTTTAGAAGTTGGGTTTTGTTTATTATGGCCTTAATCATAATTCTAGAGCTCCTTAACACTTAAACCCAAGTAATTAAGAAACACCCAAAATTGTTCTTGAGTGAATAGTGGCTGATTTAATCTTTGTTTTGGCTTAAAAAAGTGTTAGGCACGTTAATTATAAACTAATTAATAAAAATTAGTTATAACCGGTGTGAGTGGATGGTGATGTGACAGGATAGTGGGTTTTGATTGGATAAAAGGGGTGAGTGGGGCACGTGGCGTTTGCTGGTTGGTCTAGGTAAGTATTAGTGTCTCACAGCTTTAGGCCCCCTTTCTTTCTTTCTTCTTTCATTTCTTGTTTAAATCACCAAAGACTGAATTCCCTTTGTATTACAAGTTTTAGTTTTTATACTTTGGCCACAAAACTTTCCAAAAGGGTTTTCAAGGGTATTTCTTGTAATTTCATGATTCTTCAAGGGTTCTTTTTGACATGTATTCTTTCTTCAAGGTCTTCATATGTATGATTGACTTTGTAGAGGACTAAAAGTGACAAGTCTTTATTTTTGAGCGACCATTCTTGCTAATTCTTCAAAGTTGAGGGTACTTTTTGTAATTTTGACAATCTTTAGGGACCAAACTTGTAATTATGAATAAACAAGGGTATAAGTGTCAATTATTCAATAATGAAGGACCCTTCTTGTACAATCTTCAATTCTTCAAGGACTTTTCTTGGAAAATCAACTCTATGGCCCGGTTCATTATGCAGCTTCGTTTCCTGTGTTCGTTTTTGCTTGTTTCTTGTGATCTTTTGTCATTTTCTCAATTATCCGTACATAAAATACACATTGAACAAACACAAGCATATATTTTGCACTTTTTATGATATTTTAAGCATTTTAAGCCCGTTTTGGACGATGAGACTATGTATAAAAGTAGTCTCATTAGGGTGCTAAGCGGTTATCATCACACACTAGTTATATCGAACGACTCAAAAGAGACGTTGAAAATTTTACATTAATAAAAATGTACCACAACAAAGTCTAAATAGTTTTCCAACCCAAAAAGTTACAACAGAGTTGCGTTTAGGTCCCCACTGAATCTCAACCAAATTACCATGTTCATACAATTTAAACAAAATAAGACTAAATTGTTTAAATAAAAAGGGAGGAAACCAAATAGACCACAAAAGTCACAACAACATTCCAAAGCATGCTCCGCCACATCCTAGCCCCGATTACCTGAAACACATGCTTAAAATGGTCAACGAATAATGTTGAGCGAAATCTATAGGTTTTATAATCACATTTGAACATAAGTGTATAAAATTCATTCACGGTCATTCATAGAGTTGTCGATCAAACAATCTATTATTCAAGGTTATTATCTTTAGCAATAGCTAATGATTGTGTTTAAGCTCATGACACTGATCCGTTAACTTAATCACCCGTGTCCGTAGACTGGCATGATCACATTGAAACCAGTGCCCCTTCTAAAGGCATCAGTTGCAAGTATACCTTATTTCTTATACAAAATATCCATACGCAGAGGGTACTCAACGTACAACTCTCATATGAAATTGGGTCATCAACCCCGTAGTACCACAAATTGTATTAGCGGATATTTCCAATTCACGCAAGAACTAGACAAATAATTAACGGTTCATGAAATTAGGGACTTTTGCAACTAGGTACTCAACACAATTCAAGGCAACATTCGGGTCGAACAATCATTCATGACTTATGTTCATTTTCATTTAAATAGCATGTATCCCCCTCGCGGCTAAAATTTTTTGAAATAAGTAAAGAGCGAGGCTATAGACTCACCTTATGTAGAAGTATCAGTCGAAGTATTGGAAGACGATCACTGACGATGAGGATGCCCGGGAAATTCGATCACAACACCTAGCGAATAAATGCGTAATGAGTCAACTCATTTATATAATATTAGGTACTGAATAAAATTGAATAATGTCAATTGTGACTTCTATAAACTCACGCCTAAATCTGAACAAGTGATATTTACTAGACTCGTACCATTTTTTCTACTTTACTAAAAGTATTACTCATTTTACAATTATACCGGTACATACCAAATGTACGGGCTGTTTTCCTATACTTAGACATCACTATAAACTATGTGAAAATTTGTAAATTTCATTTATAACGTGTAGAAAGTCCATATTAAATTTCATAAAAAGTTATCACTTCTAAGACTCACTGCTCGTCACATTACTAAACTCAAAATTTCGGACAGTTTTCTACATTCACGTTGTAAGGCCTTTTTGACTCATTTAAATTATACCACTTGTAAATTTGACTCCTAAGTCTAAAAGTAGACTCACAACCCCAAGTTTAGAGATAATGGACAACTCACATCCATTTTTAAAACTCTAGTTATATTCCCCGAGATTTGACCTAAAATCGAACATAATTTTGGATTATGTCGACTTTCATCTCCCAGTACACGAAAACTTCAAACTAACATAACTTTTGACCCGTTTGGAGTTAAAAGCTCTATCTTATATCAAAACGAAGATAAAAAGAAGCTCTACAACTATATATAGTCCTTAAGACATGGACTTAGACTTAAGACCACTAAAACTAGCCTTAACATTCTATTTAAAAATGACACTTTAAAAATCATAACAAATCATCATTCCAATCATTTCTAATGATTCCTAGACCTATTCTAACAACAACTTAACATCCTAAACTAATCCTATTATCCTATATCACTTGTATGAACAATCATTCACAAAAAACCCATTTCATAAACTACACATTCAATATGTTTAACTTAATTAAAAACATCAAAAACATAATGATAAACACATATCCATACTGTAAATAAATCAACATCAAAGAAAAACCAAACACCCCTTTGGGTCGTGGGTTTCAAAGAACCAAAACACAATCAAAATTTGTTTCAATCATTTTAAATCAATACCCCATGTTTAGAATCACTAGACTTAATCATGCATTCAAGAAAATTAATTAAAAACCCATTTGTTCATAAGATTTAATTTTTGAAAAAATCAAGTTGATTCATGTTGTATTTTAATGGATAAAAAGACTTACAAAGATGAAATATGAGGTGGTCTTTGCTTACTTTTGTCAAAAACCCAAGAGAATTGGTGGTGGTGGTGATGGTGGTGTGGGTGGCCGACAGTCAGAGAGAGAGAAGGGAGAGAAGAAAAATTTTGAAAGTGAAAAATGAGGGTGTGTGTGTTTGTGTTTGTTTTTGTAAAAATGGGAGGGACCAAACTGCAATTTTAGTTATCTTTTGGCCCTCTTGGCAAAACTAGTTTTTAAAGAGCGGGAATCGTCTTACTAGTCGGTTTGGAATTATTGCGAGAGTCAGGATTCGTCCCGGCTTCCTAGATATATTTATAAGCCTATGCTCACACCAAATAAAATAAAAATTGTTCCGAATCGACTTAACACGTAAATAAAAATAAAAATTTCGAAAATTCGAATATTGATCAATCGATAATAAAATATAAATTTTGGGCATCCATCAGTATCGCGTTCACTATCGATTGTTCTTAAATCGTCAAGCGTAGAAATTTAGTCTTGTTTATTGGTTTCAACTTAAACCGTCAAATAATTCCACGATAAAAATTCTAAAAAATATACGTAAAATAAGATTAAATAATGACCTGGTTTTGGTGTGTCACAAAGACACATATGATCACTATGGTTTCTTCTACCCCTTCCTAGGGAGACCCATGGATGACCCCCATGATCACATCAAGAAGTTCTTATCACTTTGCAATACACTTAAGTATAATGGGTTTCCTCATGATGCTATTAAGTTGATCTTATTCCCATTCTCCTTAGAGGGTAATGCTAGGTATTGGCTAGACAGACAACCTTCTAGGATCATTAACACTCGGGAGGACTTAAAGAAGAAACTTGTGAATAAGTTCTTTCCTCTTTTACGAACAACCAATGCTTCGGGCGAAACCTATTCCCAGGGTGTGACGGGCGGTGCCTTGAGCAACCTAATCATTTGTTTTCATCAAAGGAAAGACCAAAACTTTAGTGAGGCTTGGGAAGAGTTCAAAGAGTTGTTGAGAAAGTGCCCAAACCATGGTTGTAACCAAGTTCACCAAATCAACACAAGATGCATGGGATATCATTGAGACAAAATCCATGGTTCAAACAAATAACAAAAGAGATGAGGTAGTCCATGTTGGTCAAGAGAGTGCTCATACATCCATTGACTATCAACTCCTCAAGAGTTACAATGAAATACTTCAAGCAATTGTGTCATACCCTACCATGGAGGAATATGGGGCGCGACGTATGGATATCATCAAAACAATAGCGTGTCTATAGAGATAACTAAATGAAATGGAAATATCATAAATGGTAACACAATTTCATGAAGATATCACAAATAATGCAAGCGTCTAGGTAAGGAGGTAACAGGTCTACCTCTTACCAAAGACATACAATTAACAAATACAAACATATAGGTGTCTACAAAGTATCACTTATTCAAACATAAATAAAGACTAAGAGGAAAGGGGTTCCTCCAATGCAATCCTAAGCCTCCCAGCTAGCCACTCCTATTCTCACACTTAACCACATTCTCACCTGAAAGAGACACTGAAACACGTCAACATAAAGTTGGTGAGAGTCATAGGTTTAGACTCCAACTCCAAATCAATTATAAGCTGTGAATAACAACCATTAACAAAAGAACATATGGACAGTGTGCTACAATTATGTATTAACAACTAGCATTCAAGATTAACCAATCACCACAAATCCAAGGCTCCAAGCCTTACCAATAACCACAATTCCAAGGCTCCAAGCCTTACCAATCACCTTGGTCACATAGGCGCCCATACACCTATGAACCAATCCCAAGGCCCCGCCTTGTCAACATCCCCTTGGTACCAAGTCAAACCACAATAACTTAGACGGTACGTTTCCCCCGATCCAAATCATAAACACAATCAAGAATCACATAGCAGTTAATCACATAAATGCATACACAAGTCCATCACAAACCATAAAAGACATTCACAACATTAGTTACAAAACCATACAGTGTCTCGTCCATCATATCTAGAATTCAAATCAGAAAAAGACATTGGACTATGAAACTCACCTGAACAAGCTTCTCCAAATATCCGTGCTCTAGCAAAAATCTAAACACACAAACGCATACAATCAAGACATGAACCACATACCAAAATGGCTCACCAATCTATGATGGATATATAACCGTATCCTACCACATAACCCTATTTATATGCCATATTCATCTCATTACATCCCTCTATAAAGACCTTAACTTAGTTTAGTTCATAACTCGCTCCGTTAACATTTAACCCAAAACAGTCCCGTTTTTCATACTTCAAACTATGGGTCGAACACCCCCTTAACCAAAATAACATGACATGTAAAAGAAACCATATTCCCTTACATGTGTTAGTAACTCTCACATTTGGCCTCAACCTTAAAGCTACTATTAAGGCCTCCATATACATATATATATATATATATATATATATATATATATATATATATATATATATATATATATATATATATATATATATATATATATATATATATATATATATACTTTTACCTATCCAGAATTTACTGATTTTGAACATATGAAAAGTTTGTTATGATCAGAGGGTCTTACCCTAACCCATTTGTTTATCCCTCCTCCAGATATTTTATTTAACATATAATCAAAGTATCATGTTCGTTTGAAGGTCCAATTACACTCCTAAGTACCCTAAATATATTAAAACATTAATTTAAACCCGACTGATTTCAAAACTGTTTTGACCTCTGACTATTGTAACCTGTTTTTGACCCACTTCCCAACCTCCAATATATTCCTCGTTTCTTGCATGGAAAAGCCAACTCAAATATCTTTTCATGGATACATGGTTCGATTAATGAATGCTCCTAAAACTCTAGATATGATCAAAACAATAAGCCTAAAATTATGCCCAGTTTTTAAAAACAGTTTTAAACATGATTAAACCCTAATATACATAACCCTAACTAAAACCTAAAAACTATTTCGAATGATAAAAACCCATTAATTACCTCACTAATTATAGGTCCTTAACAAACCCTAATAAAAATTTATGAATCTCAACCCTAATCCATCATATTAGGTTACATATACGTAAATTAAACGTTAATTGACATAATTTTAGTGTGTACCTTAAACCCTAATTGAATTATTTGGTTTTCTTGCACCTCCATTGATACAAACGACTGGGATTTGGTTTAGGGAAGGCTAAATTCGTTCTTTTGGTCATACGGAGTCTTATTTATTGTTAAAATTAAAAAGGCTTCCTATTAAGACTCAAATTGGGCTCCCTTTCCCTTCCTTAAGTTTAAGTCAGCCCAAATCCAAGCCCAAACACCATATGGCCGATTTTTTAATTACATTACTTTAAATTAACTATTAATTATAATTACCTTAAATTCCCTTAATTTATTTCATCTCCTAAAGCCTCCAAATCACCTATACATCACGAGGTTATGCTTCACGTCTTTCAAATCACGAGGTTATGCTTCACGTCTTTCAAATCACCTATACGTCAAAATTTTCCACATAGCTTAACTTGTTTTCCTCACGACCAGTTCTCCTACTCCCCCCTAATAGGGACAAACTAGAGTTTCATGTGATTATATGCGGATCACACTCTCATCTTATACCCATATTAGTTTCCATATGTCTAAACTAAGCCATATTCTAAATTCTTACTCAATCCTCATACTTCTTTTATGACCTTGCACCTAACATAAGGAACTTTCAATCATCATCTTCTAAGAATACTTGGTTCTCTCCTTCCATGGTTCTCCCTAATTCCTTCATTATCATGTCCAACCAAAATTTCTCACTCAATTCATCAACTCTATGGAAATAGTTATTTCATTGCATAATGCATAACTGTCTCTTCCAAATATCCTTCATAAACACCTTCACTAAACTGACCCTAACATCATTTCTCTACGAACTTATTCTGCTCAGTTTCACTACTCATCCCTCGATATTGATTGCCACGAAATTCTATCTTTGTGTAGTCACTCGACTCCCCTTGTTACTTCCACGAGCTCTTAATCTCCCATGTTATGTAGTCACTCCATCACGATCCATTGGATCAATTCTTTGTAGCTCCACTCCGTTACTCGATCTGTCCTTCTTCGTCATGAACCATACGAAGATTCCCATCATAGTGCTTGTCACCTTTCTAGTCCTTGCAATTTCTGTGACTCCATTGAAATCTCTTGCATCCTTCTAGCAGCCGGCATGTAGTCCTTTCGGCTCCTTGCTTCATGATGTAGCTCTTCGCACACTCCTTCTCGTCTCCATGATGTTACATAGGAACTTCACACTACGCAGTAGCTTCTAACTTCAACTCATCAACCATAATATTTCTAAAGGTACTTCAACCCCTCAATGGCTCACTCTTCCTTACTTATTGTACTTCACCATTAATCAGCCTCCTACCAATCATTCTTTCACATCCATGTTTTCCTTCACGTGTCTACTACTACCTTGCCTCCATAACTATACCAATTCCCTTTTGTGTTATTTTCCCCATCTTTCCATTAGTAGAAACTTTCTACTCTACCCTCACATCCACTATTACTTTCATCAATCTCCTAATGGTACTTCAAGCAACTTCTTATAGCATGGCATCTTCCCACAACCAGTCAACTAACTTTACTTACTCCGTTATTCCTGTAACCAATCTAAGTTTCAAAACTCCACAAATATTAATCATTCCTTCAACACGACCTTTAAACCAAAATACATCTCTCCATTCTAATATCTAACCATTAGTAATACTACCCAACTCTATCCTCTCATCTTAGCGTTCCCACAACTGTATAACTAAATCAACCATGACGTATACCAAAAGAATTCCAAACAATCATGTCCCAAAATAAAATATAGGGTAAAACGAACCCTAGCCAAAACAACTGAAAACAAAATAATGTAATCCGAAAGATCAATGGAGTGTGCCAACAACAAAAGGTAGACTCATCACGATTTGTATTACCAAATTTCAATATCTTAGAACATTTTAAATTTTCATCTCAATTAGTTACTTCACATTAGGACCATATTTTAACACCAATAAATGAAATCATAGTCATATTTTACCATCTTCGTTACTATCAAAGGGCATAACTCAGTTAGTGTACTAAAACTCACTTTATCTATAATCTCCTTTAACAATAAACTCTTCTTTTGTCTTTATTATTTTATCAAAGGTATCCACTAGTTAGTACAGTATAACGTTACTCTAACCATTATCTTATTTACTCACATTAAACTCATTTCACTTGTTATTATGAAACCAATACCTGTTTATAAAATATGGTGTTTTTATTCATTTTATTCTATATTATAATTATTTTATATAATCCATTTAGGCTTGTTAGAAATTAACTATTACACGTTTACAAAGTTTGGTGTTATTATTATCATTATTATAATAAAATCTTCCTTTTACTCTTTTCGTCTATTTAAATACTTCTAAAATTGTAACTCCACTTTTAAGAAAATTATCGTAAAATTTCATTACCCTTTATATGTACTATCACATGTTACCTAGAAAACTAATCCATTTATTTTCAAGATTGTTTTTAACTTAATACCAATAAACTTAAAGAAATGATATGTAAGTCAGGAAATCATACCGTACACTTACGAAGTATTTTCAAAAGCATTTTCCTTTAATTAGCCAGACTCCTTTGCAAGAAAATTTGGTAGTTCTCATCAATTAAAATACATACCAGAATGTAGACACACTTCAAAAGATTCAAAACGTCGTTGGATTTCCATCAAACTCCAGCACTAATAAATTCTTTAATCACGAGAGAACACTAGGTACGTTGAAGTTATAATAACTATTGAACGACTGTATATCATAACATAACATCTACTAGTATATATACCTCCGCATATATATACCTATGAAATCTCCCAAAACATACTCGTTATCATACATGTCAAGTCAATAGATCACGTCATACACTCGTTTTTTCATACGAGTAATCACCATCTCACCATTTCACCATGCCACAACAAGGCATAAAACCTATCACCAAAACCATACCATATCAAGTGACCCCATAATCACACAACATGACTATTACTCAAAAATAAAACACAAAAAAAAAGAAATAGCATATCATAGGCAACCATTACATAAACCCCTATTGTTTACAAATACCCAAAATACAGATCTCATCATATACAAGCATGTACTAACCTCTTTTTCATGCAACCATACTTAGATGTCCATCGGTGTTGTGGCACATATATAATTACGTAGGCCTCCATAATTATATATGTCCCCTTTCACTCATGTACTCCCTCCTATGACGACACTTATAAGAAATTAGTACTACACGGAACACATATATACCACATAAAATACACTCTATATAAATACTGTATAGGTCAAATAAGAACATCTCATACGTCAACCCTAACTTCATTCATAACTCAAGGCTTAAACGCCAAAACAAATCAATAACAACAAAATATCCAACATTAAAGAAATTGATCATAACAATTCAGGCAGAAATTCAAATCTAGTACTAGTCGCAGACTCAACATCGGTACTATCCTATTATTACCTAGTGCACCTCTTCTTCTACGCGACATGGTTAACACTAATTAAGTTCCTACACTTCCGGTTCATACGCCGCATCAATAGAAAATAAATGAAGGTACTTACATATACTATATCTCAATAAGTAAGTACGAAAGTAAATAAGTATCCAAAATGAAATTAACACTTAAGCACTCCATATACTATAATTCACACATACCCCTATGAAACCTACATGCATGAACCCTTAAGCTATAGACTAGGCTACTAGACTAGGCAACCTAATTCTCTATAACTATTGTCTCTGACACCATTCTGTCACACCCCACCATGGCGGAATATGGGGTGCGACGTATGGATATCATCACAACGTGTCTATCGAGATAACTAAATGAAATAGAAATATCATAAATGGTGAAACAATGTCATGAAGATATAAAAAATAATGCAGGCGTCTAGGTAAGTAGGTAACAGGTCTACCTCTTACCAAAGACATACAATTAACAAATACAAACATATTGGTGTCTACAAAGTATCACTTATTCAAACATAAGTAAAGACTAAGAGGAAAGGGGGTTCCTCTAATGCAATCCTATGCCTCCTAGCTAGCCACTCCTATTCTCACACTTAACCACATTCTCACCTGAAAGAGACATTGAAAAACGTCAACATAAAGTTTATGAGAGTCATAGGTTTAGACTCCAACTGCAAATCAATTATAAGCTGTCAATAACAACCATTAACAAAAGAACATATGTACAATGTGCTAAAATTATGTATTAACAACTAGCATTCAAGATTAACCAATCACCACAAATCCAAGGCTCCAAGCCTTACCAATAACCACAATTCTAAGGCTCCAAGCCTTACCAATCACCATGGTTCCCTAGGCACCCATACACCTATGAACCAATCCCAAGGCCCCGCCTTGTCAACATCCCCATGGTACTAAGTCAAACCACAATAACTGAGACGGTACGTGTCTCCCGATCCAAATCATAAACACAATCAAGAATCACATGGCATTTAATCACATAAGTGCATACACAAGTCCATCACAAACCATAAAAAACATTCACAAAATTAGTTACAAAACCATATAGTGTCTCTTCCATCCCATCTAGAATTAAAATCATAAAAAGACATGGAACTATGAAACTCACCTGAACAAGCTTCTCCAAATATATGCGCTCTAGCAAAAATCTAAACACACAAACATATACAATCAAGACATGAACCACATACCAAAATGCCTCACCAATCTATGATGTATATATAACCGTATCCTACCACTTAACCCCATTTATATGCCATATACATCTCCTTATGTAACACCCCATTTTGGTAAATGGAATGTCATGCGTGATTATGGCGTGTCATCAAAGCATACAAGGATAAATGTATTAAACATTACATGACCATAAAGGAAATACCGGAAACAAACATCGGTGCCCCAAAGTAAAGCTCATCACACACAAACATAAGTACTGTAAATGAAAAAGGACTAAATAATGTCCATGGAAATGAGTATCAAAAGTATGAAGAAATGCATAAAGTAATGAAGGCTAGGAAGCTTCCAATCCATATGCACGTATGCTTAAAGTCTACGAGCGTCCCTGAGTACCTGCCAGTTTGGGAACATGAAAGGAAAAATGGCTGAGCATAACACTCAGTGCACGGATATACAAGCATAGAATGAATAACATAAGCATATACAACATATAGCAGCGGAATAGACTATGTCCTGGAAAACCTAACATAACTTAGTAAAACTGGTTTTATAGTTTGAAAAGCCTTATATTTATCTTATAGAACTGTTTAACATGTTTACCATTAGCCAATATAGGTCATGAAATATCAGTGTGCATGAATACTTGGAGGGGTGACCTCGTCATGCAATTAGAGGGGCTGCCTCTAATTAATATAAGTTTGGTTGGAGGGATCATCTCCTTGTGAAGGATGCAAGGAACACACCACATTCACCTGAATAATCTATAAAAACATGTAACTAGGATGCACCCATACGCCCCACATGATAACATAATAATATGGCCAAAAGCTGAAAGGGACGCCACGAGCTATCACTCTGCCGTGGTGAAGTCATAACACTGGTGCCTCCAGTGTTATGGTTATGGTACCTATATAACTAGGTGAAACTGGTCATGCATGTACATGGCTTAGGAATTTAATTAAACATAAGCAAATCAAAACACATAAAACATATACTGGGAAAACAGTTGGCTGCATACGGGGAATCCTAATAAGGAAAGAATGTCCATACTGAAAGGACGGAGAATCTGTACCGTGTGTCCAGTGAACGAAGAAGACGAACTGAAGAGAGTCCTACTTCGATATCACTAATGCTACATAAATAATATACGTGTATAAGTATTCTGATTACTGGGTACGTAACTGGTTCTATATCATGTCTTAGCTTGTTTTATATGTTCATGTCATGTTTTACTGATTTTATCGTTATGCTGTGTTTATCATGTATTCTGTCTATTCTGATTAAGTAATACTTGTATTTCTTGTATTATTATACTTGTGCGTAATAATAATTAACTTTCTAAAAATAGCAGGTTTCCTAAATTAGAAGGTTTCCAAAAATAGAAAGTTTCCAAAAATAGAAAGTTTAAAAAAATAGAATAGCTGCCTAAATGAAATAAGTTTCTAAAAATAGAAAGTTTCCATAAATAGATTAGCTGCTTAAAATAATAAGTTGCTAAAAATAGAAAGTTTCCAAAATTAGAAATAAGCTGGATTATTAAGATAATAATATAAGCTTAAGTTTTACTGATTAAATCTATTAAGTCATGATTAATAGTATAGTTTATTGATTAATACATGTAAATTAAATAAATTATATATTATAAGATTTAATTAAATATAGCATGATTTAATTAAATAAAAGTGTAAATAATACTTAGGTTAAAAAATGTATTAATATTTATTATTAATATAACCTAAGTCATGGAAATTAATTATATGTCATGTTTTAATAACTAATTACTTACTTTAGTCTAAATTAAATCATAAAATACTTAGGTTAAAATCATGTATTATTACTAATAATAATTAACCTAAGTCATGACCAAATTAAATTAGTTATATAGCATGTTAAATTTATTTAATTAATCTTGTAATTATTTAACTTGTAAAAATAATTAACTTGTAAAAAAAATAAGTCATGAACCGAACCCGTGTTTTAAATCTAAACATGTCGTGAACCGGTCCGTGAAACCCCTTGAACCGAACCAAACAAACACACCCTTAATAGTGGCGAACCGGCTTGGCCGGTTGCCACTGTTTGTGTAAAGGTGCCATCGGATTAAGCCGGTACCCCTTGGTCCTTGGCTAGCCGCCGCCCACGCGGCGTTCCCCCTGCTTGTTCCTATTAGCCACCGCCTTATGCCAGTGGTGCTTGTTGTTTCCAGTCGAGACCCCCAAACCACAAGGCCACCCCGACAGGCGACGGGGTCCCTTGCTTTGCCTGCGGCCGAGACACCAAACCACACCGAGACCTTGAGGTCTTGGTGGTGACCACACAACCACCGAGAGCGTCGGCTCTCGGTTTCCACGCGTCGACCGAACCAAACACCCCTAAACCACCATGATTTTAACCCCGTGATTTAATTAACAAGTTTATTTTATAGTTTTTAATAAACCCTTGACTCATGTGTTCTAGATCTAACAAATAACTAAAAATAAAAAGGTTTAAGGTTTACCGAATGCGTGAAGCAAAAAGAGAATGATAACACGAACAATTTTGCAAGAATTGAATCACCAAAAATCAAAGAACATCCATTCTTGTGTGTTTATACCCGGCGGCCAAGAGGGAGACAAAGAGAGCTAGGGTTTTGTATTTTTCTAACTTTTCTGTATTATGAAAATATTTTCTCCTTCTTTTCTTATTTTAGTTAAATCAAAAGTGGGCTTGGCCCCTTCCTTTTGTTCTTGACGCGGGTATGAGGGAACCACAAGGGGAAACCCGTTGTTTTTTGTGTTCTAAATATTACGTGTTCGCGTGTCGTGTTTACGTGATTTATTTATTAATCGTTCGTGTCGTAAAATATTATTTATACGTAATCGTAATAAATATTACGTAAATACATAATAATAGGTTCGTGATTATTTACGTTCATGATTTCATGTTCGTGATAATAATTATTGTTGATAATAATTATCGTGTCTTAATACGTATTAAATACTTATCCTGTAATAACACGTATGTAATACTTGTAATTCTTATTCGTGAAACATAAACGTGCTATAAAAGGAAAGTTCTAATCATGTACGTACGATTATAAGGGTACTATTCATGGTAAAAGCATGCGGGTTTTACACATTACATCCCTCTATAAAGCCCTTAACTTAGTTTAGTTCATAACTCGCCCCGTTAACATTTAACCCAAAACAGTCCCGGTTTTCATACTTCAAACTATGGATCTAACACCCCCTTAACCAAAATAACATGCCCTGTAAAAGAAACCCTATGCCCTTACATGTGTTAGATAACTCTCACATTTGGCCTCAACATTAAAGCTACAGCTAAGGCCTCCAAATATATATATATATATATATATATATATATATATATATATATATATATATATATATATATATATACTTTTACCTATCCAGAATTTACTGATTTTGAACATATGAAAAGTTTGTTATGATCATAGGGTCTTACCCTAACCCATTTGTTTAGCCCTCATCCAGATCTTTTATTTAACATATAATCTAAGTATCATGTTCGTTTGAAGGTCCAATTATACACCTAAGTACCCTAAATATCTTAAAACATTAATTTAAACCCGACTGATTTCAAAACTGTTTTGATCTCCGACTGTTGTAACCTGTTTTTGACCTACTTCCCTACCTCAAATTTATTCCTCGTTTCTTGCATTAAAAAGCCAACTCAAATACCTTTTCATGGATACTTGGTTCGATTAATGAATGTTCTTATAACTCTAGATATGAACAAAACAATAAGCCTAAAATTCTGCCCAGTTTTTAAAAACGATTTTAAACATGATTAAACCCTAATTAATCATACATAACCCTATTTAAAACCTAAAAACGATTTTGACTGATAAAAAAACCATTAATTACCTCATTAATTACAGGTCCTTAACAAACCCTAATAAAAATTTATGAATCTCAACCATAATCCATCATATTAGGTTACATATACATAAATTAAAGGTTAATTGACATAGTTTTAGTGTGTACCTTAAACCCTAATTGAAATATTGGGTTTTCTTGCTCCTCCATTGATTCAAACGACTGAGATTTGGTTTGGGGAAGGCTAAATTCGTTCAATTGGTCATATGGAGTCTTATTTATGGTTAAAATTAAAAAGGCTTCCTATTAGGACTCAAATTAGGCTCCGTTTCCCTTCCTTAAGTTCAAGTTAGCCCAAATTCAAGCCCAAACACCATAGGGCCAATTTTTAAATTAACTACAAATTATTATTACCTTAAATTCCCTTAATTTATTTCAGCTCCTAAAGCCTCCAAAACCTCAAAACCGTAAAACTAGTCAAATTTACTTGTATACCGTAAAAGACATAAAATATACAGTTTTATAAAAACTCTTTAAATATGAAATAAACTAATTAAATATGTCCAAAATGACTTAAAACCATCCCGAAAAATACTCCCGTGACTAATTACCTCATACGAGACTTCTAAATGATAAACCTTAAATCGTAAAAATACGATTTTCTATAATACATATACGTATACATGAAACCACTAAATAACAACATCTTATTTCATAGTCACTACTATGTGAGCTCATGAACATAAATACGTCATACATCATTTCACTCAAAAGCTACCCCATACCCGAAAACGATGTCCAGACCACACTCTAGTAGCTGTTAATACGAATAAGAGAAACTCGGTTATAGCCATTTCTGTACATTCAATGTACTACACGGATAGAGGAATACATAGAGTTGAACATAGTAAAATAAGAAATTGAAAGATTTCGTTGAAATTGTTTGTTTGGAAATTTCCCGAAAGGCTAATCATAGGTTCCTCTCTCCATCGGAACAATAGGGCCGTTATGCTCAAAGCGAATTCTCCCTAGATACATCTATTCAATTAAATTATGTCAATTAAATTATGAATCTATGCCGATTCCTAATATCTAAATTGTCCTAAAGATTCAAAACCTATGTTTTGGCCTTTTTCAAAAAAATATGAAAAAAGCCATCGGTTAACAGCCGACCGCTCTACCACTGAGCTACTGAGGAACAACGGAAGATTCTATCTCATAGAGTTCCATTCCCGTTCTCAAACCTAGAGTAACTTTTATCCGTTGAGCGACGACCCTTCCACTCGGCACCGTCGGATAACTAAGGCCGACTTTCGTCCCTGCTCGACGGGTGGGTCTTGCAGTCAAGCTCCCTTCTGCCTTTGCACTCGAGGGCCAATCTCCGTCCGGCCCGAGGAAACCTTTGCACGCCTCCGTTACCTTTTGGGAGGGAATTAACTATTTATTGACTGATAATTCGTGAATTATTCTTGAATTTGAATATAAGTTTGGGTTTGCCTATTGACATAAGAATAAGAAATTTTTTTTTGATACATACTTCATTTATTTTTTAATCAAAAATCCTTCTCAATTTCCATTATAACAAAAATTATAGGTATATGTAAACCCCAGAACGGACTGGTTCTTTTGGGGTTATAGTTGATGGTTTGTTTTGAATTCCATCTCTACTACAGAACTGGACGTGAGAGTTTCTTCTCATCCAGCTCCTCGCGAATAAAAATAAATTCAAATTAAAGATTTAGAATTAAATCAATTCAGATATATATAATATAATTTGAATTAAGATATACATGTATTTAATAACTAATCCGCTGACTCATGTCATGGATTTCATTTAATCTAGATCAAATCCAGAATTAATATATTTATATGAGAAAAGATCATATCTATTGTTTTTTTGAAAATTGTCCTCTTTGTTTGGTAATAAATATACGTTCAAATTTTGTTTTTTTTGTAATCCAATAATGGGTCTTTTTCATAGGAATACCATTTCTTTACCCTTTCTCCACATTGGATCAAGAACAGGGTCAAAAGGATCAAAAACTGCTAATTCATACAGGGCCATCGAACCGGCCCAACCAGAAACCAAAGCTGTATGCATTATATGAACAGCAAGCAACCGTCCGGGATCATTCAATACAACGGTATCTTGCATAAGAGGATAGCAAGTTACAAATTTGATTTTGTTTTTTCCTTCCTTTCTTCTTTTTCGTTTCGAATTGAAAGAGGAAGAGTTGAGTAAATGAAAAATCCAAAGGAGGTTCATGGCCAAGGGTAAAGATGTGCGAATACCGGTTCTTTTGGAATGTACCGCCTGTGTTCGAACCGGTGTTAATAAGGAATCAAAGGGCATTTCCAGATATATTACTCAAAAGAACGGCACAATACGCCTAATCGATTGGAGTTGCTAAAATTCTGTCCATATTGTAACAAACTGGGTAGAGCGCGCCCCTGATAATTGTGTCGTTGTGCCTGGGCTATGAGGGCTCTCAGCCATATAAAAAACAGATGGTATAAATTTAGGAAGACTTTTCCCGCTGGATCTCTTGCAGGAAAGTGATAATCTACAACTTCGAGTTGTCAATTATATCCTTTATTACGACCCAATTCTTGAAATTTGGCCAGGGCTATGGAACAAAGGAGTATCCCGGACCTACACCGGGGCGTTGACGGTGATTTTCAAATCTCCCCAAGTAGGATTCGAACCTACGACCAATCGGTTAACAGCCGACCACTCTACCACTGAGCTACTGCCATTACAAAAGTGATGGCAATTTTTGGCATTAAAAGATATTTTTGACTGGTAATTATTCCTAAAAAGACTATAACTTCTGCAACAAAACCACTCATACCCGGTAATGGAAGGGAAGCCATGGAAAAGCTACTAAACATCGTAAATATATGTGCCAGCAGCCGCGGTAATACAGAGGATGCAAGCGTTATCCGTAATGATTGGGCGTAAAGCGTCTGTAGGTGGCTTTTTAAGTCCGCCGTCAAATCCCAGGGCTCAACTCTGGACAGGCGGTGGAAACTACCAAGCTGGAGTGCTTATTTTGTCTGGGCTTTTAGTTTAATGTTTTTATTCAGTGGACGTGGTTATTGGCAAGAACTTATTGAATCCATCGTTTGGGCTCATAATAAATTAAAAGTTGCTCCTGCTACCCAGCCGAGAGCCTTAAGCACCCTTTCCAAGTGTGATTTCTATGTTATGTATGGCCGTGCCTAAGGGCATATCGGTTGAAGTAGATTCTTCTTTTTTATCAGTCAAAACCCCTTCCCAAACTGTACAAGCTTCTTCCAAACCATACGGCTTTCTGGATGTAGATGGTGATACCTGACCCTGCTTCACCTTAATTATAATTAATATTATAATTTAAAAATAAAATAATAATAATTATATAATATAATAATTAAAATGAATCAATTTTTATTTTATTTAATAGATTTTCATTCAAATTTTGGTGGTGGGGAGTCCTCTTATTCACACCAAATAACACATAAACACATAAAGACACCTAATTTCACGAAATATGTCCAAAATAAAACTAAGTGACGAACCTCAAAACAATGGTTGTCACAAATTGACAAGAATCAAAAGATGAATCAAGAGATGATTCAAGCCCTTATGAAAGTTTCCATGAACAATTCTTCCAATGATGTTAATGCCATTACCCTAAGTTGTGAGACATGTGGAGGTCCTCATTCTTATCTACAACGTGATAAAGTTCAAAACTTTCAAGGTGAATGCTATGCTTATCAAGATGAACAAAGAGAGCATCTTAAACCTAACATCAACCCTAACCGTCTCTCTTACAAGTCAAAAAATTACCTTTCTCCACTCGGTTTCCCACCCCATCAACCCACCCAAAATCAAACAAACCCTCCTCATTTGCTTCAAAGAAATCAAGGGCCAAGGGAAAATTACCAAGGACACAACAACAATAGAGCACCCAATAACTTTCAAAACCAAGGGTTTTAAAATCAACCTCCACATTTCCAACAACAAGGATTTCAAGGAAATGGGCCAAATGAGTTTAATGCTATTGAGATTCTTCATAAGATGAACCAAGACAATGAAAGGAGATATCAATAAAATGAAAGAAGGATCTGTGAGAGTGAAAAGAGAACACAAGATCAATTGAGTGCTATACAAGAGGAAACAAACAAGATGTTTATGATGCTCTTAAATCAAAGACCAAAAGGTGCTTTACCCTCCAACACTCAAAACAATCCAAGAGCTAATGTAAATGCAATCACTACAAGAAGTGGGAAAACAACTATTGATCCTTCAATGCCTCCTACACCTCCTTTGGTTACTTCTACTATGGTTCATCCTTATGATAAGCCTACACCTCAAAAACCAACACCTTCAAGCTCTACAACTTCAAAGCCTACACCTTTTAATCCTACACCTACTACTCTTTCACCTTTCACACCTATCAGTGAAGAAACCAACAAAGAGTGTCCTTCAACAACTACCACTCAACCTACACCAAAACAAAATCTTCCATATCCTTCAAGATTGAGAAAGGAAAAGTTTAAGAACAAGGATGACATTCAAGTGTCCAACTTTTTAAGGATGTTTAACCAATTGAATATCAACATATCATTTGTAGAAGCTCTAGATTATATGCCCAAGTTTTCCAAAATGTTCAAAGACCTCCTCTCAAACAAAGAAAAGTTGGTTGATATCCCCAACACGTCATTGAACAAAAATTGTTCCGCGGTGTTGTTCAAGACTTTACCAACAAAACTTGGAGATCTGGTACGTTTTTGATCCCTTGTAATTTCCTGGGGGTGGAAAATTGCATGGCACTTGTGGATCTTCGGGCAAGCATAAATTTGATGCCTTTGTCGGTTTGGAAACAACTCTCTCTTCCCTAGCTCACTCCTACTAGGATGACCCTTGAGTTAGCAAACCGTTCAATAGCTTATCCGGTAGGTATTGCGGAGGATGTGTTTATAGGGGTTGATAAACTCACATTCCCCGCGGATTTTGTAGTTGTTGACTATGACATGGACCCGAGAGTTCCTCTCATTATAGGTAGACCTTTCTTGAGGACGGGTCGTACTCTTATTGATGTGGCGGAAGGAGAACTAATTATGAGAATTGAGGATGAGAAAGTAGTGTTTAAGTTGGGGAAAGTTACTAAGAAATCCCAAAGTTGTGAAACCGTAAACATAGTGGATGTTCTTGATGAGGTGTGTAATGAACATTTTTGATGACGTATAGTCCCCAACCGGGTCATGAACCCGGCCCACGGGTACTACCCGTATCCGGCCCATCATAGGTGGGTGGGATAATGTCATTCAGGCTTATGGGCTTGGATGAACAGTGACCGCACACATGTGTGCGGCCCACGGCCCGGTGCGGCCGACATAGGGTTAGACAGAATCATATTATGTCTGGGAATAGTTTTACCCCAAAAGAGGAGGATATTCACTACTATAATTAGAAGATAACAATCATTCTAATTCTGATAGTTATCCTTTCCTTGGGGCCGAAGTATCAGTGGCAGCCCACTAGGTTTCCACTGCCTATAAAAGGAACCCCCAAGGGTTCCACAAAGGTATTACGCTCTATAATCTCAAACTCACATAAACCCTAACCGATTACTTACTCTCACGCCGAAGTCTAATCGTGGGAAACATTCCCACGGTAAGCCTAACGCGTGCTGTTTAGTGTGCAGGATCGCGACCAAACGATTCACTTGGTGCAGGAGCCGGAGCCCAGCCAACCCGAATTAAGCCTAATTCGGGTCTAGCAAGGATCACCCAACTTTTGCATCAACAAGTTGGCGCCATCCGTGGGACCCATTACACTAAGCTAGAACAAAACCTCATTCTGAATTTCCGATGACGAAGGGGCATCAGCAAGCCAACCCTAGGAATACGAATCCTGGAAATCGGAAGTCCCAAGGGGAAGGGATACTCATCCCCAATCAATCACCTAGCCGCCTTGCAGGTGGACCTGGTAACCGTGGCGGCTTTCAGCCTTTGGGGGTGACGAGCACGATCTCCATGACACCCCCACCTACTTCAACCCTGGAGAATCCGGACCAAGGGAGTGCGCCCAACCCTCCTAACAAGGAGCCGCGCAGACCATCGGTAGAGGAAGAGGTAGAGGTCCTACCACTCAGCGAGGAGGATCTTACTCGAGTTCTCAGGCAGAACTTCGATAGGATCGTCCCGGGATCGCGTCAAGGTTGAATCTGGGGAGGAACCTCCAATCCAGACTCAACTTTGGTGACACCGGACCAATCACCTCTTCCCAAAATCAGAGGAAAAGGAGAGCTCGGCCTCAGGAGCAGAGCATCTTTGATGAAACCCCTCAACCCAGGAATGTGTTTGAGCGCATAGGAGATCGCCTCATACAGGAACTAATGCAGTCTCGAGAAGGAGGAGATAAGTCTGATGGTTCACCCGAGCGACCAGATCGAGAGTTGGCCAGAACCGCTCATCGCACGAGCGTGTGGGTCAGGATGAACACTGAGAAGAAGGCTTCCGGTCCATCCTAAAAAAGTGGTCCCTACCCAAAGGATGGGGCACCACCACCGTCTCCAGACCCGTCAGGAGAGGACTCAGATGACCATCCGCCTAAGCGTCGCCGACCTAGGCGCACTCCCCCACCACCACCAAACAATTATGAGTATTATGGTGGCCCTTATTATCGAGATGCAAAAGCGGAGGATCTTTCGCGTCCATGGTGTGAACCATGGGATGACCCTAGGCTCACTCGGCCATGGGCGGATCCCAGGGAAGACCCGTTCACCCTCCGTATACGGAACTATTCTGAGGACACCAAACGTCGCATGCCGGCGTGTATCAAGACTTACGATGGGACTGGTGATCCGGTTGATCACCTTAAAATATTTGATACGCAGGCTAAAATTGAGCGATGGCCCATGCCTATATGGTGCCAAATGTTCAATTCAGCTTTAATCGGAAATGCCCGTGACTGGTTTGAGGCACTCCCTCCACGGAGCATTGATAGTTTCACGGAACTACGCATTGCGTTCGAGAATAATTATACTCAGAGGAAGAAGTATAATAGGGATCCGGTCTCATTGGCAACTGTCAAACAACGGCCGAGGGAGTCCACATAAGCCTTCACTGAATGCTTCAATGATGAGTGCACGCGCACAAAAACAATGCCGGAGCTCCTGAAAATCTCTGACTACATGCACGCCATAACAGACAGGGAGTTGATCAGGCGCCTCAATGACAAGCGTCCAGAGAAATATGATGAACTCATGCAAAGGGTCAGAAATTTCATAAAAGGAGAAATAGCTGTTGCCGCGGCCTACCCATCCCGAGGAAATGGGTATTGGTCAAATGACCAGTCTCGGAGACAGTCGGGCGGTCAAGGCAATCAGAACAATAGCAAGGTCTCAGACTATAATAGCCAGAGAAAAGAAGGACGGCTGGACGATAAGTTCACCCCCTAAAGATGTCCTACCGGGAGATCTTGCTGACGGAAGGAGCGAACTTTCCAAGGCCTCCCCCAATGACCACTCCGCCGAAACGTCGGCAAGGAAATCGCTTCTGCGAGTTCCATAATGACAAAGGCCACGGTACGGAGGAGTGTATCCAGCTCAAAAAGCATATTGAGTCGCTGATCAAATCAGGTAAACTCAAGCACCTAGTTAAGGATTGGAAGGATGGAAAAGACAACAACAATAAGTACGATAAGAAGGATCCCCAAAAGGACAAACCTTCGACCATATACATGATTCAATCCAGACAACGCCACACGAGGCAGAAAGTTGGCCAAAAATTTTCACACGGCTGGGAAATCTCGTTCCCTCCCATCACAGCAAGCGATGTGACCGATGCGCCTCTCACTATTGAGATAAGCATTGGAACACACAATGTTCGTCGCATGTATGTAGATGGAGGGTCGTCAGCAGAGGTAGTGTATGAACACTGTTTTGTGCAGTTATGCCCAGAAATAAGAAGCCAATTAGTACCGGCCACGGCGCCACTCACCGGCTTTAGTGAGACACTATCTGGCCGATAGGGCAACTACGGCTACTTGTAACCATTGGGAATGAGGAACACTCCACTACGGCGTGGATGAACTTCATGGTGATACGCTCACATTCTCCGTACAATGGGATCATAGGCAGACCATGTATTTTGGCTATACGGGTGGTGCCCTCCACGGCGCACGGAATGATCAAATTCCCCGTTGAGGGGGGAATTGTTACCATTTACAACACAATCGTACCGGCATCCGAGTGTCACACCGTGACAACACCGGCTCCACCGGTTCCACCCAAGGATGGATCACCACCTCCCAATTGGAAGGTAGCAATACACCCTGACTATCCGGAACATGAGGTATCCATAGGAGGGGCGCTCTCGGATAGCGGCAAAAGGGCCATGTGCTCTCTTTTAAGTGCAAACTTAGATATATTCGCATGGGAGCCAAAGCATATGACAGGCGTGCCACGTGCGATAGCAGAGCATAAGCTCCAGATCCGCCAAGGGTACCAACCCGTCAAGCAAAAGAAGCGCGACCAGGCGCCTGAGCGCAACCAAGTGATATTGGAGGAAGTACGGAAACTAGTGGACGCAGGCATCATGCGCGAGGTATACTACCACGAGTGGTTATCCAATCCGGTCATGGTCAAGAAACATGACGGAAGTTGGCGCATGTGTGTGGATTTTACGGATCTGAACAAAGCCTGCCCACAGGATTGTTACCCGTTACCAGAAATCGACTGGAAGGTGGAATCCCTATGTGGGTATCCTTTTAAATGCTTCTTGGACGCATATAAAGGATATCACCAGATCCAGATGGCGGAGGAGGATGCAGAAAAAAACGGCGTTCCATACGAGCCAGGGCGTATATTGCTATACGAAAATGCCGTTTGGACTGAAGAACGCCGGTGCTACATATCAACGGCTGATGGACAAAGCTTTTGAATCACAGATAGGCCGCAACTTGGAAGTCTATGTGGATGACTTGGTTATAAAAAGTCACACGGAGGAGGTACTTCTCCGGGATGTCCAAGAGACATTCGACACACTGAGAAGGATTAACATGAAGTTAAATCCAAAGAAATGTACGTTTGGGGCCACAGAGGGAATGTTCCTTGGATATTTGATTGATCCAAACGGCATCAAACCTTGCCCAGAGAAGACGGACGCAGTGATACAACTGCCATCCCCTCAGACACGGAAGGAGGTGCAATCCTTAAATGGGAAACTAGTCGGGCTGAATAGGTTCCTATCTAAATCCGCAGAGAAGTCATTGCCCCTATTTAAGACACTCAAGAAGTGCATTAGGAAGGGAGACTTTCGGTGGACGAAGGAAGCCGAGGAAGCTTTTGGCCAACTCAAGCAGCATCTTGCATCTCTCCCTATGCTAGTAGCTCCCCGGCCAAAGGAGGAACTCATTATGTATCTCTCAGCCACTCATGGCGCAATAAGCGCGATACTTATAACAGATAGAGATACAGTGCAAACTCCAGTCTACTTTATAAGTAGAACACTACAGGGGCCGGAGCTGAATTACTCCTCTATGGAAAAATTGGTGTTAGCACTAGTGTTTGCTACAAAGCGGCTGCGCCGGTACTTTCAGGCGCACCCAATTGTAGTCATTACGGATCAGCCAATCAAGCAGGTTATTTCTAGACCGGACGTGGCAAGAGGCTACAGAAGTTGAGCATCTTATTGGGGGAGCACAATATATCTTATAGGCCAAGGATGGCTGTGAAAGGCCAGATCTTGGCAAATTTCCTGATCGAGAAGCCGGATGAGGAAGGGCCAATCATTAAACAAGACGAGACTCCAACAGAACCATGGGTGTTATTCACGGACGGATCTTCGTGTACGGACGGGTCCGGAGCTGGTCTTATCCTCACAAATCCGGAAGGAATGGAGTTCATGTACGCCCTCTGTTTTGAGTTTACGACCACCAACAACGAAGCGGAATACGAAGCACTAATTGCGGGTTTAAAAATCGCCGCTAGAATGGGAGTCCGCAACCTTGAGGCCTACGTGGACTCACGGCTTGTTGCGAACCATATTCTAGGTGGATACGTGGCTAAGGAGGACAACATGGTCAGATACTTGGAAAAAGTCAAGTCACTAATTGTGGCTTTCAACAAATTTTCCATCAAGCAGGTGCCAAGAGGCGACAACAAGAAGGCGGACGCTCTCAGCAAGATTGCATCCACAAGCTTCGCTCACTTGTCCAAACAAGTCTTGGTGGAAATACTCAAGGAGAAATCTATAACAGAAGGGGAGGTCGCTACTATAGTTGAGGAGGACGGACCTACATGGATGACCCCGATTATCAACTATTTGACTAGTGAGACCCTTCCAGACGAGGAAAAAGCAGCACGGCGCATCAGGAGGAAGTCGCAACACTTCGAACTTCGAGAAGGCATCCTTTACAACCGCTCTTTCTTGCAGCCGTGGATGCGGTGTGTTGGACCACGTCAGGCCGCTTACGTAATCAGTGACATACATGAAGGGTTTTGCGGCATGCATGCAGGCCCACGATCCGTGGTAGCTAGAGCCTTACGAACAGGATATTATTGGACTACCATGCACAGAGACGCGCGCGACATGATTCACAAGTGTAGTGATTCCCAAGTGCATAGGCCAGTGTCGCGGCACCCGCAGCAGGAGCTTACACCTATCACGTCCCCATGGCCATTCTATAAGTGGGGAATCGACATTGCAGGACCATTTCCTATAGCTGCGGGGGGAGTTAAATTCTTGATTGTCGCGATGGACTACTTCACACGATGGATAGAACCAAGGCAGTCAAGTCTATCACAGGCAAACAAGTTAAAAAGTTTGTTTGGGAACATATTGTGTGCCGTTTTGGCCTACCAGGAGAAATCATCTCGGACAATGGCAAACAGTTCACGGACAATCCATTCAAAGACTGGTGTGCATCATTGAACATCAAGCGGCGCTTCACATCCGTTAAGCATCCGTAGACAAATGGCCTCGTGGAACGAGCAAATAGAAGCTTGGGAAATGGCATCAAGGCGCGTTTGGATGAACGAAGTGCCAAATGGGTCGATGAGTTACCACATGTGCTATGGGCGCATAGAACTATGATCAAAACAGCCAACGGAGATACTCCATTTGCATTGGCTTACGGCACTGAAGCTGTTATACCAGCAGAAATAGGGATGACTACCATCCGCACGGCAGAGGTTAATGCCGTCACAAACGACGAGCAGCTGCGAATTAACCTGGATCTGTTGGAAGAAAAAAGGGAGATAGCAGCCATCAATGAGGCTAAATCAAAGGCTAAAATGAAGTCTTATTATGATGCTAAGGTCAAAGGTGTTTCTTTCCGACCGGGAGATTATGTCTATCGTGCTAACGAAGCAAGTCGAGCGGAGAACACAGGAAAGCTGGGCCCCAAGTGGAAGGACCATATGAAGTCACGGAAGCATTGGGGAGAGGCGCGTACAAGTTATGTGACATGGATGGCCGCGACCTAGAGCGCACATGGAACATCTCCAATCTCAAAAGGTGCTATCTTTGAAAGCCACGGCTTCCGCATGGGCGCTTCGCTATATGTGGCTTTAATGAAGGACCATGCGGTTTTATCTGTTTTTCTTATGCTTTGTTTAGTTTCCTTTCTTGTTTTCTAGGACTTGTCATTATTGTTCAAACAAAAAATGTAAACGTTCTAATAAAATGCCGTGGTGCCTAGCTAGCCCCAAGGCTTGTTTCGTGCAAATAATTTTTTAGATTTTTTGTTAGTTGTATGAATTTTACTTATATTATAATATGCCATGTTTCATTCATATTCATTCTTTCAAATTACTGTACATGTACTATACGCCTCCAGGCGGGGTAAGAGGATTAAGTGAACCTACTAATTCAACTTGCCGCGTAAGAGGGATGCAACCCCAGCCGCACGGATCATGTATCCTTACTAGACACCTTACTCACAAGACGTTGTGGTAAGTTTCATATGCCATAGTCACACAGTGCTTCGCATAGTAAAGACGCACGTCGCATGTTTAGTAAATTATAGACTTGTACGTATTTTCCTTCTTTGTGGGTAAGACGTGACATATCATGCAGTATTGGTATACAATATTCAACACAATCAAAATACAGAAGTTTCCAAATAGATAATAAAAAAGGCCGTGGTCAATCACGGACTTACATACAAATGCACATGCTTTTAGCCGTGTACATGCACGGACGAATAGAAACAACTAATATTCAACGGTTACAAACCAGAGTGTCTGAAATGGATCATAAAGTAGGAGCACCCTATATAGGGGGGAAAAACTTACCTATCTCCACTTGTTCCTCGACCAAGCACAACAACCACTCACTACGTTCCTTTCGCTTCCGGCCTTGTGCCGCATTCCTCTCCAGCACCACACTTAAAGGTTCTTCATCGAGCACGATCCTGGTTACATCCTCATAGATGGGGAGCGTCAGGTGGCTGGGCGATGGGGTGAAGGAAGCACGGGAATGACTCTCATCTTGGGAGAACGCACTAAGACTTAGCCTTTCCATGATTTCCATATTTGATGCATCTTTGGTGGCCTCCAGCTCATCCAAGAATGGATAATACAGATCCCGCATCGCGGCCATGGAAGCAGTCATCTTGTTAGCGGCTTCAGGATTAAAGAAGGCATGTCTGGTGACGTTTTCCCCTTTCTTGATCAATTCTACGGCCTCGACCATTCCCTCATGACGTCCGTGGTCAATGCCATCGGACACAAGACTTGCAAACTGTTGCACAAACTCGGGGGCCTCTAGTACCTTGGTGACGGCCAAGCGTGCTCCATGCCCTACCATCTACCTGCGGCCGGCGATAGCCGCTAGTAGTTGAGGGCATAGCACGTCATCGCGCTCGGCGGTGAGGGCATCGATCATCAAATCTTTTTGGGCAAACGCCTCTTTCGGCTCTTGGGTGACGGCCCTCTCATAAGCAAGTTCCTTTTGTACCTTCTCCATGCTTTGGACTGCCATGTGTGCGTCTTCTAGTTTCTTGTTAAGCACGGATACCTGGCTGGAGTACGACTGGACAGACGCTTCTGCTGTGGCTACCTATAAGAGATAAAACGTTAGAATATATTTCTTTTAGAAAATGGGTGTTGCAGTACGGATATGTACCTTGGTGGTCGCGGCATCTAGTTTTGACTCAAGGTTGGCCACTTGTTGGTCGTATTCATTCGCGCGGGCCGATTGCTTTTTTATGGTCGCCTCGGCGTTAGCCAGTTGGGATTGGAGGTCTGCAATTTGAGCTTCATTGTCCACGATCATCTTCTCCCTCCGTCCAACCTTCCTCTTAAGAGATTCCACATGCCCAAGTGCGGCTTCAAACCTTACCCTCATCGAGGTGCCCATCGCCATTTGGTGTACCAAGGCACCATTATACTCATCCACCAAGTCCGCATGGCTGAGCGCGTTCACCTCTCGCACCAAGCCTGGTGGTATGCAGTTGTTAAGGTACTCCCGGTATTCATCGGCATCCCTCATTCGTGATGCAGTTGTGATATTCCATATAGGGTTGAACGATTGAGGGGGGCCGGACGTTGGGAGGTCTTGGGAGGCTGTGGGTGAACCTTCTTCAAAAACAGGGCCGGACTTTGTGGCGGCCGTGTGAAGCATGGGGTTTCTTTCCACTTCTTTTCCTTTTCCCTTCTCCATTTGAGTGTCAGGAGGAGGCGCGGCACCAGGTTGTTCATCCCTGTGAAACAAGCATTTGGATACATTAAGTGTTGCTTAAAAGGGATTTGTCATCCCTACGTGTTAGGATGGAGTCTTACATGTCATTTCTTGCTAATTCTGATGTGGTTGGGGCAATCTGCGTGACTGGATCGACATGTGCGGCCCGGATCGTCTCGGAAGCCTGGGTGGTACTCCCAACAGATTGGTACAAGGGGTGGTCTTCTCGAAGTTTCTTGGGGGGGGGGGGGGGGCGTTGTGTTCGCCAATTTCGACTGAAGCAGCTCTCCTTGCTCGTTTGTTTCTTTTACGGGTACGCCTGGCGACGGGTTGAGCTGTTGCTTCTTCGGTCTCTTCCTCGACTTCTTTTTCCACTTCTTCCTCTTCCTCTTCATTAGTTTGTTGTACTTCTTCATCATCATCGCCCATCATTCGGTGAAGGCTGGAGGTGGTTAAGTCAATATTATCTCCTTGCTCTTCCCTATGTGGTGAGGAGGGCCCGGCTCCTCCTTCATGCATCCTGTTATCACCACCCTCATTGTCTCCTTGCTCTTCCTCGTCCGAGTGGGGATCTGGCACGGCTTCAAGAGCAACCGTCACGGGTCGGGTATGCTCAAGAAGGGGTAGTTCATTATCACGGAGGGGAAGGGAGCCCTCCGGTACGAGCTTCGGGTCGCCCTTGCGTAGAAGTCCAAAGAAGTTCATTTCTGCCCAACAAAAACAAAATATGTTAGCCATTTACAAAGTGATTGAATAAGTTTTTTGTGTACGGATGTTAGCCTACCTTCACCCTGCCTTCTCCAAAACACATGATATCTGTTGGACGGGCCAAAGTAGTTGCAGCTAATCCCTAGCAAACATAGAAATGACTCGGGAAGATTTCTATGGAACCCGGTCTATTCAGATCTAATTCTTGGGAATGTCGGGGGTTATATGTACTAGTGTGAGGCTTGGGGTCGTGGGGTATCCTATGCCTTAAGGTATAATAAGCTGGCCATACTACTGCATCAATGAAGAAATAGTGGTCATACCAGTTTTTCAGCGAATCCATTGGCTTATTATGAGACTGGGGACTGTTAGGGGATCGTTTCTTAAAGGATACCCAACCATTCACAAGGTTGGGGATGTAAAAGAGCAGGAATAAGTCTACGGTAGGGGGATTCTTCTAGCACGGCAGAGAATCTCGAATTGACTAATCTTACATGCACCTATACAGTGGAGCTGACTAATATGTACATCATAGTATCCTAACAGATCTACGAGAAAATGGGTGAAGGGAATGCGGTAATTGGTCGCATCAAACAGGCGAGTGTACAGGCCAATCTTACCCGCCGGGGCCTTAGTTATGAGGTCTCCGGCGCCAGGAAGTGAGGGGTGTAGGTTGGTAGGGATGAAATAGTTTGTACAAAAGTGGTTTAGTTGGTCCTGGGTCATTACATTCAGCACGGATCCATTGATAGGGTTGTTTCTGTGAGCCATTACTAAATAAAAATGTAAGGGCGTGGTGTTCTAACCTGCGTATGAAGGGATCCGTGCGTAATTGATTCGATCTAAGAAGAAAGCTTTAATGGCAGAAATGGAGATTATAACTGTGTGTTTCACACAGCCGTATGGGTGGCTTATTTATAGGGTTGCCTCGTGGGTCATGACCTGTTGGATGTGTGACACGTGTTTGCCACTATTCTTGATCGTGTGGTTAGGGGGCAAGTGGCAAGTGAAACTTCAGGCGGGAACCACGGGTCACTTCTGTCTCAAACGTTTGCACTGCTCAAGGCTCTGACTGTTTGCACTTTTGTCAGTCAACATGTCAGGTGAACAGTTATTAATGTCGGGATATGCGGCTCTTACGTAAGAGTTGTCATTTAATGCTATATTTAATTTGTCTCGGTCGCCATGTGCGGTTGAGGTAATAATGGAATAATTTCCTAAGGCAGGTTGCCATGTGCGGCCAACACAAATTCTTGGACAACTTATTGATGTTGAAGTTTTGTACACCTTTAGGAAAAGGATGCACAAAGTAGGGCAAGCGTGCACGACGATTTAGGGAAACCGTGTGTGAATGACCCTAAGTGAGTTCGTTCTCGAGGAGGCAAGTGCGTTGTGTTAAGAGTTGATTAATGCTTGTGATTATATGATATAGAAAGAAATGGGATTAGAAGAGAAAGACGGTTACAAAGACGAATTAAACTACGACGAAAAAGACGAACACGTAAAGTCGTAAATAATGCCAAAATTAAAATTTTAACCTAAAAATTCCTAAAAATTACTAAAAATCCCAAATAATATTCTAAGAGTTTACAAAAAATCCAAACTTGCTAAAACCTTTTAATTAATTCAATAATGACTTTTTAATGCTAATTAAAGCCCTAAAAATCACTTTTAATTATTAAAAAGCCTTAAACAAGATATAATAGTTTGTAAACCTCAAAAATATCCTAATTAAGCTAAAAACTATTTTTAAAAATTTTAAAACTAAATTAAACTATTTTTAAATACTCAAAAACTATTAAAATCTATTAAATCTTAAATTAATTCTAGAAATTAATTGAAAAGTCTAAAAATTATTTGGAAAGTGATAAAACTCCTAAATAAGTGTCCTTAACCTAGGAAAAATATAAAAACAAGAAAAAATAAAACTTCAATTTTTAATAATAAAATAATATTAAAATAATCAAAAAAATTCAAAGTTCACCAAATAATACTAAAAAATTACCAAAAATCCTAAATAATGTAACTAAAACAAAAATGCAATCCAAATTTTCTGAAACTTATTTAATAATTTTATATTAAATTTTAAAGTTGCTTAAAAACCCTAAAATCCTATAAAATCAAAAATAAGCTAAATTGAAAACCTAAATAGTTGTAAACCTCAAAAGTATGATTAAAAACCTAAAAATTATTTTTTCAGATTTTTAAATTACTTTTTACTATTTTTAAATGACTTTCTAATAATTAAACTTAAAATAATCCTAATAAATAAAATAATAATGGGAAAAATCTACTTTTTGCTCAGAAAAGTCAACAATCCTAATAATATCCTAGGAAAAATGCTAAACAAGAAAAAGCTACAAGAAATAAGCTAGAAACATCTTATTTAAAAGCTGTTATCAAAATAAGCTATAAAACAAACACTACTTAAATAAGTAATGAAATGAAATGTAAACGTAAAAAGTCATCTAGATCACTGGTTAACACGCTAGCCCTTGGAAAGCAAGGTCGCGTGTTCGAGCCCAGGCAAGGTGAGCTTTTTGCAATTTTTTTTTTCTTTTTTTTTTACTTTTAACACTTAATCCAGTAACCTTGTTAAGCTTAGAAACACAACCCCAATCCAAATTAACCCAGAATTAAGCTCTACAAATCAAAAAACGTGCCCAGGAACTTTTTGACTGATGAACACAAGTGAAGCTTTCTTCACTTGTGAATATAAGACAAGAGGGCTTGTCTTTGTGATTTTGGTGGTGATTTTGATGGAACAAAGGCACCCTTGTACTATTTTGAGTACAAGGAGTCAAGACAAACTCAAAACAAGCAAATACTAGAACAAATCAAGCACAAAAATGCACCAAATATTTCTGATTAAGGACTTATGCAGTTTTGATATGATTTGCTGGTTTAAATGGCATAAGAGTGAGTTTCAATGCACACAAGCTTACACACAATCCAATCAAGTGACAAATGAATGACAACAAACCCTAACTAAACCTAGTGTCTAGCAGATTTCCAAATTGGAGGCACAATCAAACACAAATCCTAGCAGAACAAAGACTTACTGATTTTGACCCTTTGAGCCAATTTTTATGCAAGCAAACTTGTTCACAAACCTACCAAACTGAAATTTACCATTAACATACATCCTCTAGTAACCTGATGAATGGACATGACTGGTTTTAACACAAGATCAATAACATTAATTCAAGTTACACCCTCAAACCAAACACCCCTTTATAATCTGAAATCAAGTTTTAACTAAGCAAATGGTATCAAAACACAATCAAACTGATTATCACTTACTAAAACATGCTTATAACATCTAAATGACCAATATTCAACACTCAAATCAACACTTAAACACTTAGCACAAAAATCATACAATTCACATAAAATTTTCAGAAAGCTAAAATGAAATGGGAAACAAGAACTACCTTAAGGGTCCTACATCCAGGACCCTTAGTGGTTGAAAAACCACCTCCAAACAAGCCCGGGCTTGTGCTGAACTTTGTTGAGGTGATGATGGAGTTTTACTTAACAAAAAGTGATGAAAAATGGACCTTGTTTAGAACCTGCTAAAATCAAACCACAACAACAAAAGTGACCTGGAATGAGAGCCAGTGAGCTATAAGGATGACTTATAGACAATTCTCCTTATAGCTTATAGCTTTTTAGCTGAAACAGTTGATGTAAAAAAAATATAAGCAGAAAGGTTTTTTACCTCACTTTGCCCTTTTTACCCAAACTTTTATACCCACTACACCTTGATATCTCCAAGATACCAGGGTTGTATGGTCATATACAAGCTTGAATGTAGAAGATTATGTGGTTTAACAACCTTTCTTGCTTAACTTGAAAAGAAAACTTGAAATCAGAAACCTTTGAACACAAGACTTGAATTTTAAAAACTTGAAAAGTAAACAATCTTGGAATTTTAAACAACAAGCAAATAATGTAAATTAAGATGGCTCTTTCTTCTCATCAACAAACTTAAACCTTTTTCATTCATAAAAACAGGGCTTACAAAGTTGTGAAAAAAGGAGAAAAAAGAACAGGTTAATGCTACATCCTAAGTGCCTTTATATAGAGGCTTACATTGTGATTCTAGAAGTGAATAGAAGCTAAAAACCCTAACATTTGAACTTCCAATCTTGCCCTTGGACGATTTTGAATTTTTCAGTCAAAACAAAGCCATGTGATGATCTTGGTATTTTGTGGGATGCCAGCTGCTTTGGAGTGATCTAGGTCGTCCATTTTGTCTTTGGGAACACGAAATTGGTGTGGGATGTTGATTTGCTGCCAAGTTTTTTGTTTGAGAGTGAATAGTGGGGCAGGTGAGGGTTGCATAAACATGTGAGGTGATGGTGATGGGAGTTTAAGGGTGGTTTTGGGTTTAAGTGGTGTTTAATCAATTATCTGGAAATAATTACCCAAAAACCCCTTGTTTTGATCATTGTTCATCCTGGAAAAAATTAGGGTTTAAGTGGGTGATTAGAACCAGTTTAATCTGAAAAGAGGGATTAATTATTTAAATTGTGTGTTCGGAGGGAAGGGTTTAAATAAGTTAATTAAATAAAACGGGGGTGGTGGAATGCAGACGTGGAGGAAAGGGTGAATATGATTGGTGGAGGTTTTAAGGTTTGTGAGGTGTCAAGCTGTGAGTGGGGGTTTGTCTTAGGTTGTCTTGGCAATAATGGCCCCTCACTTTTCTTCATTCTTTCACTTTGTATAAACTGGCACAAACTTCATTTCCCTTTGTAAACAAGTTTCATCATTTGGCAATTTTGGCACAAATTGTTTCCAAACTTCAAACAAGGACTAAACATGCAATTTCTTCATTCTTCAAGGACTGTTCTTGACATGTTTTCAAACTTGAAGGACTTTGACTTGTTTGTTGACTTCTTGAAGGACCAATATTGACAATTTAGTTTTGTTGAGGGACTAAATTTGCCAATTCTTCAAAGTTAAGGGTCCTTTTTGTAATTTTGACAAACTTTAGGGACCAAACTTGTAATTATGAAGATACAAGGGTATAAAGTGTCAATTCTTCAAACATGGAGGACCAATCTTCATGATTCTTCAAATCTTCAACGGTTTTCTTTGGAAAATTCTTCATTAGGGCTTGGTTCATCGTGCGGCTTCGTTTCCTGTGTTCGTTTTTGACTGATTCTTGTGATCTTTTGTCATTTTCTCAATATCCGTACCTAAAATACACAAGCAACAAACACAAGCATATATTTGGGTATTTTGATGATATTTAATGCATTTTAAGCCCAATTTGGACGATGAGACTATGTATAAAAGCAGTCTAATCACTCCCCCATACTAAACCATTGTCGTGCCCTCACGCAATGCTAGAATAAAGTATCGTAGCATCTCCAAAATTCATTTTATTTACTTTTGAACGATAAACTAGCTACACTACTACTATTACTACTACTTGTGTTCTAGACATAATGTATGATTTTCATCGCAAAATGGGACGTTTAGGTTCATAGAATAAGAACACGTGAATGCTTCGTTAGAAATAATTTCATCGTCCTCGATTTTTACCCCAATTCCATGCTAAGCGTGCAACGAGATCATTGTCATTATAAGTTAGTAATGCTAACACTACTCATATGCCCTAATCACGTACTTATCCTCCCATTATTCCTAAGTTGTATCTCTTATATTTTATTTTGTCTTGAATGTTTCACGAGGATACATTGTTTGACTTATGCGATAATAGAGATTTAGGTCTAAAAATAGAGTCCTAACGGTGTAACTAAGACCATCAAATCAATAACCCCTCCTAATAGACAACGATGTTAAAAAATTAAGTTGACAAGAAGAATCGATAAACACGGTTTTATAACGGTTTTGAACATGAGACTTATTACCAAGACTTTTATATGCCCCCTAACGGAAGGGCCTTATTATCTTTGGTTTACCTCCATCTTTTATTCAACTTTGCCATGAAGCTTTTATTATGACTTCGGTCTTGCCTTACCTTTTATTATCCGCCTCATCGGTGGTTTTATTAGCCAAAGACGTATATCCTCACGCTAAGGCGAATTTTGGATCTTTAAAGCTTCGAAGATTAAGGCTTGATTCACTTTCAATTTTTGCATAGATTTTAGGGCTTGTGGGGCTTCAAATTGTTTGCTAGATTTAGGTGAGCACTTGAAATCATATTATTGGGTGAAGCTTTCGATTATTCGGGTTGCCAATACTTCAAAACCGTGACACTGGCGATACCTTAATGTCTTCCCAATTTAATTACACGGAAGCTACTAGAAAAGACTAGAAACCCAACAATCCTAACTAAACCGCTAAGTCAATATTTATTAAGCAAAAAATATTTACATGCGAAGGGAGAATAAGCAAACAACGAGAACACATGAGTTTTTGAAAGAATACGAGTACTCTACGTTTAGCATAGTAACTTATAATTAACTCTATCATTTCTCGTCCTCATTTAAGAGACTTAGCCTAATGTGTAGTTAAGGAATCAAAGCTAAGTGCTCAACACGCACGGTCTAGTAAAAAATTACTCTTATTCTCGCCATCGGAAAATCTACATTCGTGTCTTCAAACACTTATAAAACATGAGAAAATTTTAAAATTTGGCCATTTTTAGCCTTATTTTGCAACAAAAACAATAAACAAAAAGATAAACTTTGGAAAGCGTGAAGGTTTGGCAAGGAAAGTATCTATTCACCCCCCATACTAAAGTTAAACATTGTCCTCAATGTTTCGAGTCTAGGGGTGCAAACACCCCCATACTAGAGACGTAGTCGAATGCCTAATCTAGCATGGAAAGGGCGTAACCAATAAATTAATAGCCGTTTATGAAGTGTGCTAAAAACCTAAGGTTAGAACATCAAAAGGATATATCATGGATATTGAGAAATGTCTCCAAAGCAAACGATCGAGTGCTCCCATAAACGAACACGAGAGGCTCCAATCGTGAAGATCATGATCTAAAAACCACAATTCACAAACAACCACGGAACAAAGGTTGGAAGGGCACAAATCCCCACACATAAGCTACATTAGAAAGCGATAATATGTACATAGGATAAGCATGGGACTCCCCCACGAGGCACCTTGTTTTTGATTATCGAGTCATGAGCTCGACTCGATCCCCTCAATACTAATTATCATTGGGGAAGGTGACTTGGTCGAGGTAGTTCAAGGATGGAACTTCCCCGCCAAAGTAGTGCTTCAACCTATGTCCATTCACCTTGAAGTTAGGACCATCATCTTGAGCTAGCTCGATGGTCCCATACGGAAACACTTGAGTCACGGTGAATGGACCGGACCAACGGGATTTCAACTTACCGGAAAAGATTTTCAATCTTGAATTAAAAAGCAAAACTTGATCCCCTATGTTAAAAACCCGGTTTTTAATTTTAGAATCATGCAACTTTTTAGTTTTCTCTTTATAAATCAATGAATTTTCATAAGCAATGTCTCTCAATTCATCCAATTCATTTAATTGCATTTTTCGGTGTTTTCCCGCGGTCTCCATATCATCATTACAATGCTTTAGGGCCCAATAAGCCTTGTGTTCTAACTCGATAGGAAAATGACAATTCTTTCCATACACAAGCTTATAGGGAGTTCACCCAATGGGTGTCTTATGAGCGGTCCTAAAGGCCCATAAAGCATCGTCTAACTTATCCGACCAAGATTGTCGGTTTTCCCCTACGGATCTCTCCAAGATCCTCTTCAACGCTCGGTTTGAAACCTCGACTTGCCCACTCGTTTGTGGGTGATAAGCCGTAGAAAGACGATGTGTAACCCCATATTTCCTTAGAACCCTTTCAAATTGGTCATTACAAAAATGGGTTCCACGATCGCTTATGATAGCACGAGGGGTTCCAAACCGAGAAAACAATTGCTTCAAAAACTTGACTACCACACGAGCATCATTGGTGGGCAAGGCCTTGGCCTCCACCCACTTAGAAAGGTAGTCAACCGCAACAAGAATGTAATTATTACCACGAGATGATGGGAACGGCCCCATAAAGTCTATACCCCAAACGTCAAAGATCTCACATACTTGAATGATATTTTGTGGCATTTCATCTTTTTGTGAGGCTTTTCCTTGTCGTTGGCATGCATCACACGACTTCACAAGATGTTGTGCATCTCGGTAAATAGTAGGCCAAAAGAAGCCGGCATCAAACACCTTCTTAGCCGTGAGATTAGCACCGTGGTGACCACCCGTGGGTCCCTCATGGCAAGCTCTAAGGATGTTAGAAGCTTCGGTGCCAAAAACACAACGTCGGATGATTTGATCCGCACAAGTTCGAAACAAGTAAGGGTCGTTCCAAAAGTAGAACTTGACATCACAAAAGAATTTTCGTTTTTCTTGAGTTGTCATACCCTTAATGATGAAGTTACCCACATGGTAATTTGCAAAATCCGCAAACCATGGGGTAGAAGAATCAAGCTTAGAATTCACTACACCAAGTGTCTCGAGCGGAAATGTTTCGGTGATTTCCTTAGGCTCGTAAACACTTTGGTGAGGATCTTCCAAACGAGAGAGATGATCGGCCGCTAGATTCTCGCCTCCTTTTTTGTCAACGATTTTGTGATCAAATTCTTGAAGGAGGAGAATCCAACGAAGTAATCTCGGCTTAGCATCTTGCTTTGCCATGAGATACTTAATAGCCGAATGGTCCGTATACACTATACATTTTGTCAAGACGAGGTAAGGTCGGAATTTCTCAAATGCATACACCACGACAAGGAACTCCTTTTCCGTTATAGTGTATTTAAGTTGAGCCTCGGTCATCGTCTTGCTAGCATAGTGAATAGGCAAGAAGTTCTTATCATGACGTTGCCCCAAAACGGCCCCAATAGCGTAATCACTAGCATCACACATAAGCTCAAAGGGGAGGTTCCAATTTGGAGCAACAAGAATGGGAGCTTCGGTAAGTTTACTCTTAAGGATCTCAAAGGCTCGTACACAATCTTCGTCAAGGACAAAACGTGCCTCTTTTTCAAGAAGATGTGTAATGGGTCGAGAAATCTTTGAAAAATCCTTGATGAATCGACGATAAAAGCCCGCGTGGCCTAGGAAACTCCTAACTCCCTTGACGGTTTTGGGATGAGGTAATTTGGCGATGACGTCTACCTTAGCTTGATCTACCTCAATCCCCGCTTTCGAGACCTTGTGCCCTAAGACGATTCCACTCTTAACCATAAAATGACACTTTTCCCAATTGAGCACAAGGTTGGTTTCCTCACAACGTTTTAACATTCTCTCTAGATTCGACAAACACGAAGTGAAAGAATCACCAAACACGGAAAAGTCATCCATGAAGACTTCCATCGTCTTCTCGATCATATCATGAAAAATAGCCATCATGCATCGTTGAAAAGTTCTCGGTGCATTGCAAAGTCCGAATGGCATTCTACGATAGGCAAACGTTCCATATGGACACGTAAACGTTGTTTTTTCTTGATCACGAGGATCGATGGGAATTTAGAAGTAACCGGAAAAACCATCTAAAAAGCAATAGAAATCGTTTCCCGCAAGACGCTCCAACATTTGGTCCATGAAGGGCAAGGGATAATGGTCTTTTCGAGTGGCTTCATTCAACTTACGATAGTCAATGCACACTCTCCATCCGGTCACAAGTCTAGTGGGAATCAACTCGTTGGCATCGTTTGGCACAACGGTCATCCCTCCCTTTTTATGGACACAATGAATAGGACTCACCCAAGGGCTATCGGAAATAGGATAAATCATTCCCGCGTCAAGGAGTTTAAGGACCTCCTTTTTGATGACATCGTGAATTTTGGGGTTCACCCTCCTTTGACTTTGGATTGTTGGCTTGAAATCCTCCTCCATTAAGATTTTGTGGGTACAAAACTTGGGATCGATTCCCTTAATGTCGGATAACTTCCACGCAATCGCCCCTTTGTGGTCCTTTAGAACATCGACAAGTGCGGTTTTTTCATCATTCGAAAGATCCTTCGCAATAATAACCCCGGCAACTTGTCGTCCTCCTCGAAATAGACATATTCGAGGTGAGGAGGTAAATCTTTCAACTCGAGAATAGGTGGTTCCTCAAGTGAAGATTTGGGCTCGATACTCATAACCTCCTCGAGTGGAGGAAATGGGAAATCATTGAGAAAATCCTTGATAATCGAGAAGTCCTCATCATTGTCGAGGTCTTCGTCACAAGTACGTGGAACATTACATTCTTCCAACGTAAAACCACCACCTTCGAAAGGAGTGAAGGTTGGTGTCGAATTATCAAGAATTGGATCTAACATAGTGGGATTGCCACTAATTTCTTCATCACCAAACCCTAAAACTTCTTGTGAAAATTCCTCACAAACCACGTCGATCATATCAACGAGGTTTATGGTAGCAACGGAATAAACATGAGAAAGTTGAGAATTTTGAGTTGCGTTTATAACAAGTTCCTCGTCGTTGAATCGTAAGGTGATCTTTCTAGCATGCACATCAATTAAAGCCATAGACGTATCTAAAAACGAACGACCTAAAATAAGAGGAACTTGAGGATCCGTGGGGATATCAACAACGATAAAGTCTACGGGATAGTAGAACTTCCCCACTTTCACAAAAACGTCTTCCGCCAAACCACATGCAAGAATCGTGGAATGGTCGGCAAACTCAATAGACATTCGTGAAGGAGTAAGATTAGGAAGATTGAGCGACTTGAAGATTGCAAGTGGCATCAAGTTAATGCTAGCACCAAGATCAGCCAAGGCATAGCATTCTTCCATATCTTGAATTGCACAAGGGATCAAAAATTTATCGGGATCACCGACTTTTTGAGGTATGCGATTAAGATAAACCGACGAACAACTAGACATTTGGTGTAATTTCTCCTTGTTGTTCGACATACTCTTAAAGTTAGCGGCAAATCGAGGCATCATGACCAAAGCATCGGCGAAACTCACGTTAAGGTGCAACTCACGAAACATTTTCATAAAAAGCTCAAATTGGTAGTTTTCACGCTCTTGTCGTTTCTCCTTCCTAAGTCTCGATGGGTAAGGCAAGGGTGGTGTGGGTTGGGGCATAGGCATAGCCTTTGGAATCTTAGGTTCCAATGTTGGTAATGGGTCAACCGTAGGTGTGGCATGAGCGGTACTTTGTGGGATTGAAATATGCTCCTTTTCGACCACCACCTCGGGTTCTTCCTCAATTTCCTCCACCGTTGGAGTAACTGGTTGAGGAGTCGGTTCTTTAAGTGTCTTACCACTTCGTGTGGTAATCACTTTCATCTCTCCCTTCGGGTTTGTAACGGTGTTACTAGGTAGACCACTCGAAGTAGAGGCTTTGTTCCCCATGACGGCTTCTAAAATTGCATTAAGCTTAGCATCTTGACTATTAAACTTCAAATCTTGACTAGCGGCTTTTTGGTCAATTCTTTGTTCAAGCCTAGCATGACTTTGCTCTATTTTGTTGTTTTGACCTCGAATTTGATTAGCAAGATCATTTTTCAATTCATTTCTCATGTTAAGATTTTCTTTCACAAAGTTAGCCAATTCCTTAGTGTTTTTAGCCGTGTCCCTAATTTGACTAGCCAATTGCTCTTGTATGTTTTCCAAAATCTTATCATTTACCGTGGCGTAATTCAAAAAGTCCATTGGAAGTTCTTTTGTGTAAACATTTTGAAGACCTTGACTTGTGTGTTTGAAAATTATGGTTTTGATTTTAAGTTTGCAATTGGCTACTAGTTCCTTGATTCCCATAGTTGTTATTACCCTTAAAATTTTTCCTTTGATTGCTTTGGTAACCAACTTGATTGTTTCGATAATTGTTAGCATTTTGATTTGGTGGAAAACCTGGTGGAGTCAATTGATTAGTGCGAGGAACTTGGCCGTTTTGGTTATAAGTTCCCGCGGCCGCGAAGGCACTCGAAGTGTTACCACCGTTGGTAATGCACTCGGAATAATCGTGAGCTCCACCACAATACATACAAGAAACCTCAACCGCTTTAATCGTAGCGGGAGCGGGTTGTTCACCAACTTTAAACTCAATTAACAATCCTTTCAACTTATCAAAAAATTTTTTCTCCAAATTAGCCTCGATTTGGCAAGCATCAACGGTGTGTGACAATGAAGGCGAAGACGAAGTCTTACGAACACTCGACGTGCTACGAGGACTATACACCTTAGACCTATTCTCAATGATTAACAATGCTTCCTCGACCGTTTTACACAAAAAATTACCACCCGCGGCGGCATTAAGATAATCACGCTCATGATCGTTCAAGCCATTGTAAAACGTGTCAATTTGATGCAAGTCGGAAAAACCACGATGAGGAAATTCGTGCTACGTTTCCTTAAATCTATTCCAAGCCGTTGAAAAACTCTCATTATATTCTTGCGAAAACTTTGAAATCTCGTTTTTCAAGTACGTAGTCTTAGAGGGCGGAAAAAATTGGTTCACGAATTTTGAAACGAGATCCTTCCACGTCAATATAGAATTGGGTGGCTCTTTCTCTAACAAAATTTTTGCGGGCCCCACTAAGGAATACGGAAAAAGCATCATCTTAATCGATTCGTTTGAGACGTCCTTAAACTTGCATGTGGCGGTGAGACGATTAAATTGGCGAATGTGGTTATGAGGGTTGTCCTTTTCGTCACCTCAAAACTTGTTGTTTTGAATCATGGACAACAAACCCGTCTTAACCTCAAAATTCTCCGCAAGGATAGCGGGAATCACAATCGCTTCTCCATAACCCTCGGTGGGTGCTTGAAGCAACTCCATCATAGTTCGATTAGCCATGGGTGCTTCTTTCACTATAATGGGTTCGTCAATAGGAGACTCCTCACTAGAAGGAGTGATTGATTTGTTTCTTCGTTTACGAGCACGTCTTGCTTTAGAGCGAGTTTGCATAAACGTCACGTACAACGAGAAGGCGAGCAAAGAAGATTCTTTTGGTGTTTTTACTTTTTCAATTTTTTTTGTGGTTTTTGATTGTTTTTACTTTTTTTTGGATTTTTTGGAATGTATTAAGTAGACACAAATCTACAAATCTACTCCTTAATCAAATCTCTCGATTAAAGAAGCCTCAAGGAATTAAAACGATCACGTGAAGTGAACGCCTTCGATGACTTTAGAACGATGGTGGAACACCAAATCGTTCAAGAGGGTTTAATCAATAGAAACCAAGAAAATATATATGATACTTAAGTAATACTTTGGGCGGCAAAACCCTCGATTAGCTTTCAAAATCAAAATACGCACAAGCAAGCGGAGGAAACGAGGCGGCGCGAAGCACTTAAGAGCCTTTTTTCTTTAGGTCGTGAAATACAACCGCCTTATACCCACCTTATAGTTTGTATTTCTCAAAATCGAGCTTCACGAAAGTATTTATCTATTTTTGCCTTTTTCTTTGGTTTGAGATTCGAATACAATGATTGGGTAATGACCTCCCAAGTCAAGGTTGTGATTTCTCACGTATTTGGAGTACTTGTAAATTTATTGTTCTACGTATACAATATAGTAATAGTATTCACAAAAAACGAAAAACCGATAATACGTATTAGTAGAGTGCTACTAATACAATTAGCTATTTATGGCTAGTATAAAAACAACAATTGTTCAACCAAAACACAACACGCCTCCCCGGCAGCGGCGCCAAAATGATGTTGGAGTTTTGTACACCTTAAGGAAAAGGATGCACAAAGTAGGGCAAGCGTGCACGACGATTTAGGAAAACCGTGTGTGAATGACCCTAAGTGAGTTCGTTCTCGAGGAGGCAAGTGCGTTGTGTTAAGAGTTGATTAATGCTTGTGATTATATGATATAGAAAGAAATGGGATTAGAAGAGAAAGACGGTTACAAAGACGAATTAAACTACGATGAAAAAGACGAACACGTAAAGTCGTAAATAATGCCAAAATTAAAATTTTAACCTAAAAATTCCTAAAAATTACTAAAAATCCCAAATAATATTCTAAGAGTTTACAAAAAATCCAAACTTGCTAAAACCTTTTAATTAATTCAATAATGACTTTTTAATGATAATTAAAGCCCTAAAAATCACTTTTAATTATTAAAAAGCCTTAAACAAGATATAATAGTTTGTAAACCTCAAAAATATCCTAATTAAGCTAAAAACTATTTTTAAAATTTTTAAAACCAAATTAAACTATTTTTAAATACTCAAAAACTATTAAAATCTATTAAATCTTAAATTAATTCTAGAAATTAATTGAAAAGTCTAAAAATTATTTGGAAAGTGACAAAACTCCTAAATAAGTGTCCTTAACCTAGGAAAAATATAAAAACAAGAAAAAATAAAACTTCAATTTTTAATAATAAAATAATATTAAAATAATCAAAAAAATTCAAAGTTCACCAAATAATACTAAAAAATTACCAAAAATCCTAAATAATGTAACTAAAAAAAAATGCCATCCAAATTTTCTGAAACTTATTTAATAATTTTATATTAAATTTTAAAGTTGCTTAAAAACCCTAAAATCCTATAAAATCAAAAATAAGCTAAATTGAAAACCTAAATAGCTGTAAACCTCAAAAGTATGATTAAAAACCTAAAAATTATTTTTTCAGATTTTTAAATTACTTTTTACTATTTTTAAATGACTTTCTAAAAATTAAATTTAAAATAATCCTAATAAATAAAATAATAATGGGAAAAATCTACTTTTTGCTCAGAAAAGTCAACAATCCTAATAATATCCTAGGAAAAATGCTAAACAGGAAAAAGCTGCAAGAAATAAGCTAGAAACAGCTTATTTAAAAGATGTTATCTAAATAAGCTATAAAACAAACACTACTTAAATAAGTAATGAAATGAAATGTAAACGTAAAAAGCCATCTAGATCACTGGTTAACACGCTAGCCCTTGGAAAGCAAGGTCGCGTGTTCGAGCCCAGGCAAGGTGAGCTTTTTGCAATTTGTTTTTCTTTTTTTTTTTACTTTTAACACTTAATCCAGTAACCTTGTTAAGCTTAGAAACACAACCACAATCCAAATTAATCCAGAATTAAGCTCTACAAATCAAAAAACGTGCCCAGGAACTTTTTGACTGATGAACACAAGTGAAGCTTTCTTCACTTGTGAATATAAGACAAGAGGGCTTGTCTGTGTGATTTTGGTGGTGATTTTGATGGAACAAAGGCACCCTTGTACTCTTTGGAGTACAAGGAGTCAAGACAAACTCAAAACAAGCAAATACTAGAACAAATCAAGCACAAAAATGCACCAAATATTTCTGATTAAGGACTTATGCAGTTCTGATATGATTTGCTGGTTTAAATGGCATAAGAGTGAGTTTCAATGCACACAAGCTTACACACAATCCAATCAAGTGACAAATGAATGACAACAAACCCTAACTAAACCTAGTGTCTAGCAGATTTCCAAATTGGAGGCACAATCAAACACAAATCCTAGCAGAACAAAGACTTACTGATTTTGACCCTTTGAACCAATTTTTATGCAAGCAAACTTGTTCACAAACCTACCAAACTGAAATTTACCACTAACATACATCCTCTAGTAACCTGATGAATGGACATGACTGGTTTTAACACAAGATCAATAACATTAATTCAAGTTACACCCTCAAACCAAACACCCCTTTATAATCTGAAATCAAATTTTAACAAAGCAAATGGTATCAAAACATAATCAAACTGATTATCACTTACTAAAACATGCATATAACATCTAAATGACCAATATTCAACACTCAAATCAACACTTAAACACTTAGCACAAAAATCATACAATTCACATAAAATTTTCAGAAAGCTAAAATGAAATGGGAAACAAGAACTACCTTAAGGGTCCTACATCCAGGACCCTTAGTGGTTGAAAAACCACCTCCAAACAAGCCCGGGCTTGTGCTGAACTTTGTTGAGGTGATGATGGAGTTTTACTTAACAAAAAGTGATGAAAAATGGACCTTGTTTAGAACCTGCTAAAATCAAACCACAACAACAAAAGTGACCTGGAATGAGAGCCAGTGAGCTATAAGGATGACTTATAGACAAGTCTCCTTATAGCTTATAGCTTTTTAGCTGAAACAGTTGATGTAAAAAAAATATAAGCAGAAAGGTTTTTTACCTTACTTTGCCCTTTTTACCCAAACTTTTATACCCACTACACCTTGATATCTCCAGATATCAGGGTTGTATGGTCATATACAAGCTTGAATGTAGAAGCTTATGTGGTTTAACAACCTTTCTAGCTTAACTTGAAAAGAAAACTTGAAATCAGAAACCTTTGAACACAAGACTTGAATTTTAAAAACTTGAAAAGTAAACAATCTTGGAATTTTAAACAACAAGCAAATAATGTAAATTAAGATGGCTCTTTCTTCTCATCAACAAACTTAAACCTTTTTCATTCATAAAAACAGGGCTTACAAAGTTGTGAAAAAAGGAGAAAAAAGAACAGGTTAATGCTACGTCCTAAGTGCCTTTATATAGAGGCTTACATTGTGATTCTAGAAGTGAATAGAAGCTAAAAACCCTAACACTTGAACTTCCAATATTGCCCTTGGACGGTTTTGGATTTTTCAGTCAAAATAAAGCCATGTGATGATCTTGGTATTTTGTGGGATGCCAGCTGCTTTGGAGTGATCTAGGTCGTCCATTTTGTCTTTGGGAACACGAAATTGGTGTGGGATGTTGATTTGCTGCCAAGTTCTTTGTTTGAGAGTGAATAGTGGGGGAGGGGAGGGTTGCATAAATATGTGAGGTGATGGTGATGGGAGTTTAATGGTGGTTTTGGGTTTAAGTGGTGTTTAATCAATGATCTGGAAATAATTACCCAAAAACCCCTTGTTTTGATCATTGTTCATCCTGGAAAAAATTAGGGTTTAAGTGGGTGATTAGAACCAGTTTAATCTGAAAAGAGGGATTAATTATTTAAATTGTGTGTTTGGAGGGAAGGGTTTAAATAAGTTAATTAAATAAAACGGGGGTGGTGGAATGCAGACGTGGAGGAAAGGGTGAATATGATTGGTGGAGGTTTTAAGGTTGGTGAGGTGTCAAGCTGTGAGTGGGGGTTTGTCTTAGGTTGTCTGGGCAATAATGGCCCCTCACTTTTCTTCATTCTTTCACTTTGTATAAACTGGCACAAACTTCATTTCCCTTTGTAAACAAGTTTCATCATTTGGCAATTTTGGCACAAATTGTTTCCAAACTTCAAACAAGGACTAAACATGCAATTTCTTCATTCTTCAAGGACTGTTCTTGACATGTTTTCAAACTTGAAGGACTTTGACTTGTTTGTTGACTTCTTGAAGGACCAATATTGACAATTTAGTTTTGTTGAGGGACTAAATTTGCCAATTCTTCAAAGTTAAGGGTCCTTTTTGTAAGTTTGACAAACTTTAGGGACCAAACTTGTAATTATGAAGATACAAGGGTATTAAGTGTCAATTCTTCAAACATGGAGGACCAATCTTCATGATTCTTCAAATCTTCAAGGGTTTTCTTTGGAAAATTCTTCATTAGGGCTTGGTTCATCGTGCGGCTTCGTTTCCCGTGTTCGTTTTTGACTGATTCTTGTGATCTTTTGTCATTTTCTCAATATCCGTACCTAAAATACACAAGCAACAAACATAAGCATATATTTGGATATTTTGATGATATTTAATGCATTTTAAGCCCAATTTGGACGATGAGACTATGCATAAAAGCAGTATCATCACTTATCATTCCCTATTTTCTTGGTACGTTCAGGGAGCATCTTGGTAGTCTAGAGGTTACGCCTATGGTTGTAACAACTAGACTGGGGGGACATGATGACGTATAGTCCCCAGCCGGGTCATGAACCCGGCCCACGGGTACTACCCATATCCGGCCCATCATAGCTGGGTGGGATAATGTCATTCAGGCTTATGGGCTTGGATGAACAGTGACCGCACACATGTGTGCGGCCCACGGCCCGGTGCGGCCGACATAGGGTTAGATAGAATCATATTCTGTCTGGGAATAGTTTTACCCCAAAAGAGGAGGATATTCATGATAATTGTAGAAAATACGTCTTTTAGGAAAAAGAACGTAAATAGGGTAAGCGTGCACGACGATTTAGGAAAACCGTGTGTGAATGACCCTAAAAGTGAGTTCGTTCTCGAGGAGGTATAGGTGTTGTGAATTAACTTGTATTTCTTTGAGATTAATATTGAGAAGATGGAATGACGGTTTCTTGGAAATTACACTATGGCGTAAAAAAACGAAAACGTAAAACCGTAGAAAAACCACAAAAATTTAAAAATTTATTAAAACTAAAAACAAAATCAAGAAAAAGATTAAAGAGACTAAAACAAGTCTAAAATAATATAAATAAAGACAAAAATCCAACAAAGATATTTTAAAACCTTTTATTAATTAAATAATTAATTTTAAATGCTAATTAAAGCCCTAAAATTAAATTTAATTAATTCAAATGTCAAAAATATGATTTTATTGAATAATTACTCAACTTATATTATTATAAGACTAAAAAGTAATTTTCTAAAAATTAAACCTATTAAAACTATTTTTAAAACCCTAAAAATGATTAAAAATGATTAAAACCTAATTAAACTTAAAATAATTATAAAAATAAATCTAAAAGTGATAAAAATAATCTAAAAATGGAAATAGTCCTATTTAATGCTATAGAACTTAAGAAAAATGAAAAATAAAGAAAAAGAAAATTTTGAAAATTAAATAATAAAATAATATTAAAATAATACAAAAAAAATTAAAGTCACTTAGTTGCGCCGCAACGTTTGTGTCTTGCGCCGCAACTAGTGTTGCGAGATCACCAAGATCAGCAGCACCTTCAGTTGCGCCGCAGTACTTCTGTCTTGCGCCGCAACTTGGTTGACGGGAGCACCTTTGGTCAGCAACTCCTTCAGTTGCGCCGCAATACTTCTGTCTTGCGCCGCAACTTGTATGACGGACCTGGTTTAGCTACTTTTGGACTGATGAACACCCAAGTGAGAGTGCACACTTTTTGGTGCCAAGAGGGCTTGGCAATGAGCTTGTTTGGAGATTACTTTTGGACAATTGGGCACCCTTGAGCTTATTGAAGCTCAAGGAGTCAAGTAACACACAAATAACAACAAGAATCAAAGATTAAGCATCAAAATCATGAAAAACCAAGCAAATTTCACCCTTATGCAGATTTTTTAACACCCTTTATCCTTTTAAACTCAACAAATTTACTCCAAACTTGTGCCAAACTATATTACCATCTTACTAACATCTAACTTAACCTTAATCAAGTTGTCTAACACCTTTTAGCAACACAAATCAATGATTGTACCCTGCTTAAACCTGTTGCCAAACACCCTTTTAACTTTTTGAAAACCAATTTTAACAAAGAAAAACCTTACAAACCCTATGCAAACTTGTTCCAATATCTCAAAACATGCATAACAACACTTGAGAACACAAATCCACTATCTATAACACACTTAATCAATTAATCAAGCAAAATCATGTACCAAGCACTTTTATGAACTTTAAACAAGGAACAAGGTTTGTACCTTAGGGCTTTACATCCAAAGCCCTAGAGGGTGTATAACCCTCCTCCAATCCAACCCGGGTTGGAGCTGAACTAAATCAACAAGCCTTCAACCTATTTGAACACAAATCAAAGAAAACAACAAAATAATATAACAATATATATTTTTTATGTTTCCTTTTTCTTCTTTCCAAAATACTTTCAAAACCTTTTTAATCTTCTTAAAATGTTTCTATAACACTTAAATCACCAACAAACATGAACCATAAACACCAAAATACCTTTGAGAAGATTTTACCAAAATCTCTCAAAATCAAAACCTTAAACAACTTTGAAAATCAAAGTTGCTTATCCAATAAACAAAGTGGAACTCAGAATCAATCTCCTCACAACACACAAACTTTTAAAAACAATAAAAAAGGAATTACACTTGAATATTTCAAAAACCAAACTTTTTATTTCTTTAAAAAGGAATTACATGTGAGAGACTAGAAACTGGAACAAAGGGATCACCACAACTTGGGTCTCCTTTTATAGAGCCTATAGAACATCCTAGAAGCATAAAAACATAAAACCCTAATACATAGAAAATCCCAAATGTGCCCTTGAATGATTTTGAGTGCATATGAGCTGTCCATTTGATCTTGGCCTTTAAATTTTGCTTTGTGAGCAAGCATATCATCTTGGACGTTCATTTTGCCACGTCACTAGTCTTGGAGGTTAAGAAATGATGTGATTGGTGGATTGGGGAATTGAGGTTTGGTGCATATGAGTGGGATGCAGGTTTTTAGGAGTGGGAAGGGTTTTGGCATGTGTGAATTAAGTGTGTGCAAGTTTAATTGGGTTTTACCCAAGTAATTGTGGTGGTAATTTCTGGGAAGTAAAAAAATGATGAACACTACCCATTTGATCCGAAAATAGGGGTGGGTTGGGTGTTAGGCGCATTTTTATTTAAATGTTTGGGAGTTGTCACTTTTGGTCCTTGTCTTTTGGTTTCTTTGGCCTTTAAAGATTTCCAGCCTTAAAATCTCCTTTCCTTTGTTAATATCTTCCATCAATTGACACTTTTGGCACAAACTTTCCACAAAGGCTTATCAAGGGTACTTTTTGACATTTTTGAATATTTCAAGGGCTGAACTTGGACAATGATGATCTTCAAAGGTCTTCAATGTGTCTTTCACTTCATGAGGGACCATTATTGACAAATTAGAATTGTTGAGGGACTAATCTTGCCATTTCTTCAAAGTTGAAGGACCTTTTTGTAATTTTGACAAACTTAAGGGACCAAACTTGTACTTATCAATATACAAGGGTTTTAAGTGTCATTTCTTCATTCTTGGAGGATCAATCTTGTATTGTCTTCAAGTCTTCAAGGGTATTTGATGAAAATTCCATGATTAGGGCCCGGTTCTTTGTACGGCTTCGTTTCTCGTGTCCGTTTTTCCTTGTATCTTGTGATCTTTTGTCTTTTTCACGATATCCATACCTAAAATACACAAGTAAACAAACACAAGCATATATATGGTATTTTATGACATTTTAATGCATTTAAAGCCCGAAAAGAACGATGAGATCATGTATAAATGCCATCTCATCACTCCCCCATACTAAGCCATTGCCGTGCCCTCACGCAATGCTAAGAATAAAGTATCTAAGCATCACCAAAGTTCAATTTTATTAACCTTTATTGAAGAGTAAAAGACTTGCAACATACTACGAGATTGTGAAAAGACATAATGTATGATTTTCATCACCAAAAGGTGACTTTTAGGGTCAAAGAATAGAAACAAGTTAATGTCCCTTAGAGTAAATTTCGTCATCCTTGATTGTCATACATTCCATGCTAAGTGCAAAAACAAGATCATTGTTGGTACAAGTCACAATGCTAACACTACTCATACGTTCAAATTGTGTAATACTTTTTCTCCCCGCAATCCTAGTTATTATAAAAGGAAATGGGTTACTAGCATTTTTTATCTATTTGTCATGGATCACAAGTGATTCATATTGACTTATTCAAGTAGTTATTAGTCCGAAAGCAAAGTAGCACGATTTGATCAATAGTTAGCCGAAGGACAAAATCTTTTAAAACGGCTTCTCGTGTATCTCCTTAAGTTCATATCTTGGCATAACTCGTTTCACGATTTGAGACCTTTCTCGGACCGATATTTGGCATGTACTTCATACTTCAAATCTTGGGAAGACGTTCTTGAAATTATGGTCTTCTCTTCATATATTTGGAATTTCTTCACTTGACGTTTTTGAGAGATTCTTCATATAGGACCACGACTTCATCATTTTTCTTCAATCTTTACTTTGGATTTTGATATACAACGATCCGCCTCCTTTTCGGACTTGGATATATTTATCCTCATACCTTGTTAGGGTCTTTTTGGATAGACTTTCTCCATTCTTTAGGGGAGTAATAGCTTCTCGTCGTGTGTCTCGATCCTTCATATTGATTTTGGAACAATGATACTTCACATCATCTTTGGATCTTTAGCAAAAATAGAGCTCCTCATGCCTTGTTAGGGCCTTTTTGGATGGTCGCCAATCTTCGCGTCCCGTTTCAATAAGTTATGCCTTGGCTATGAACTCTATTCAACCCCGAGCAACTTTTAAACGATCTTGCGCTAGAGGCTAAGTAACCTTTCAAACCGTACGACCTTACTTATTGCAATTATGATTTATTCCTAATGCATTGATCTTATGGGAAGAAAAAGCCACAATTAAAAAACATATGAGTTTTTGAAAGAACACTTTCATGTTCTACGTTTAGCATGATCACTTGTCTAACTCTATCATTTCTCGTTCTTCACTATATAAAGACCTCTAATTAAAGAGACTCGTGAATACTTAGCCATGCAAGTCAAAATTAAGCCAAATTTGGATTAGCTTTCATTAAGACTATATCAAATCAAAGTTTTGGGTTTTCAAGCCACCTATAGGATCTTGCACTTTCTTGGATTTTTTCAAGTTTAGAGAATGCGTTTTATAGTTCCCTTGATAAGTGACTTTCTAGAATCAATTATAGGAACTTGCGAAAAGTTCTTGTTCTTAACCCGAATGAATTAAGACTTTCGCGTTTTAAAGCTCCCTATATAAAAGTCTAGCAAAACTTGAATTGAGCGGGTTAAGGAATGTAAATGGCTCCAAATGCCCATCAAGTCAAAAATTAACTCTTATTCTACCCATCGGAAAATATACATTCGTGTCTTAAAAACACTTATGAAAACTAAGAAAAATTTTAAAATTTGGCCATTTTTAGCCTTATTAGCAAAACAAAACATTAAAAGTTGGAAAACGTGAGGGCGTAGCAAAGCAAGTACCTATTCACCCCCCCATACTAAAAGTAAACATTGTCCTCAATGTTTCGAGTCTAAAGGTGGAGCACCCCTATACTAGAGACGAAGAATCGAATGCTTAGGATCTAGCATGGAAAGGGTGATCAACAATATATCTAAAGCCGTTTATTAATTATGCTAAAAGATAATTGTTAGAACAATAAAGGATATGTCATGGATTCGTGAAAAACTTCTTCAAACGAACGATGGAGGCTCACGTAAACGAACACGAGAGTCTTCAATCGTAGACGATGATGATGATCTAGATAACACAATCACAAACAACCACGAGATAACGAGTTGGAAGGGTACAAGTCCCCTTATTAGTGAACATAAAGCATAAAGATAAGCATGGGATCTCCCCCCACGAGGCACCTCGTTTTTGATTACCGAGTCATGAGCTCGACTCGATTCCCTCAAAATGTGAACATTTAGGGATATCATGGTGTGGTCAAAATTTTTTGGTGGGGCTTACATGATAAACAAGGCCCAAAAAGCAACCGGTAAAAAGGACTAAGTCCTTAGATGATGCAAAATACCGGGGTCGAAGATGGCGTTCTCGTTTTCATGGAAAAAACAATTCAACACCACTCCAACATGTGCCATAAACTCAAAGAGTTTGAAGAAAATAGATGAGAAATAGAAGGGTGAGACAATTGGTAAGACAAACGTTTGAGCTACTCGAGGTAGACTCGCACCAAGCAAATAGATATAGTTTCCATTTATTGCATCGGTGGACGACCGAGATTTCCCTTTACATGAAATTCCGGGATCGAATATCTCGTCCTCGGTGGACAAGGATGAGGGAACATAAGGGGCTTCCCCCATACTAGAACCACACAAAACATCGTCAAAAGGAGTAGACGAGTTTGTAGCACTCAAAACACGCGGTGATGACGGAGTTAGATTTGTAGAAAAATCAATTAAATCACATTTAAGATCTTTTTCTTTGTTATCTTTTAAACTCTCCTTATGAAAACCCTTGTTGATTATGTCGAAAATATTTGGTGTTTCTAAGACGATGTTAGTCACACTAAAAATTCTCACATTTTGAAACCGTTTTGGTTTTGGTGGTGGCAAGTTCTCAAAACGTTTATCGACGAAGAAAACCTCCCCATCGGGGTCTACATATTCATCATCCGAAAGATCTTCCGTAGAAACCGGCAACTTATCAACACTTTTCAAGAATGAATGTTCGAGATGAGGCGAAGGATTTTTCGATCCAAGTATTGATGGCTTCTTCTTTGTAGGCTTAGCACTCATAACCTCCACCGGCGGAGGAAATGGTAAATTGTTTTTGGCGACATTCCCTAAAACTCTTGGTGAAAATTCTTTGCAAACGACATTGGTCGAGTCACCATGGTTTAAAGTTGCAATAGAATATACATGAGAAAGATTGGAGTTTTGTGTTGCATTGATGACAAGTTCTTCTTCATTGAAACGAAGGGTGATTTTTCGAGCATGAACATCGATAAGTGCTCTTGAGTATCCAAAAATGAACGACCCAAAATGAGAGGAACTTTTCGATCGATGGGAATGTCTACAACGATAAAGTCAACGGGATAGTAAAACTTTCCGACTTTAACGAAAACGTCCTCGGCTACTCCACATGCCATGATCGTAGAATGATCGGCCATCTCGATGGACATGTTCGAAGGAGTAAGAGCCGGAAGCGAAAGCGATTTGAAAATCTCGAGAGGCATTAAATTAATACTAGCGCCAAGATCGGCCAAGGCGTAGCATTCCTCCATATCTTGTATAGCACACGGAATCAAAAATTTACCGGGATCACCGACTTTTTGTGGTATGCGGCTTAGAAAAACCCGATGAACAACTAGACGATTGTTGTAACTTCTCTTTGTTGTTTAGCATACTTTTGAAGTTTGCGGCGAATCGAGGCATCATGATTAAAGCATCGGCAAAACTTATGTTAAAGTGCAAATCACGAAACATTTTCATAAATAGCTCAAATTGGTAATTGTTCCTTTCTTGTGCCTTTTCTTTGTTTCGTCTCGAAGGGTAGGGTAAAGGTGGTGTGGGTAGGTCATTAGGCAACGGCCTTGGAAACTCGGGTTCCACAATTGGTATTGGTGTAACCGTAGGTGTGGTTTGAGCGGTACTTCGTGGGATTGTAATGTGCTCCTTTTCGACCATCACCTCGGGTTCTTTCTCGATTTTCCTTCTCCGTAGAAGTACTTGGACGAGAGATTGGTTCCTTGAAAGTTTTACCACTACGAGTAGCAACAACCCTTCAATTCTCCCCTCGGGTTGTTAATGGTATCACTAGGAAGACCACCCGAAGAAGAGGGCTTACACATGATTGCTTCAAACATTTTAGCCATTCGGTCCTCAAATTTTGATTGCCTAGCATCCGCTTCAATAACTCTTGCTTAATCTCATGTTGTCCTAATTCCATCTTTTGGTTGTTTTGTTGAAGACGTTGGACATTTCCTTCCATTTTATTAGCATGAGTTTTAAGTTCATTAGCAAGTTCATTTTTAAGCTCGTTTTTCAACTCGGACCTTAAGCTAATCATCTCACGTTGCATATTATCAAATTTAGCATCATTTGCTTTTGCATAATCTAAAAATTCTCCTTGCAAATTTTTCGTGTGAGCATTTTGAAAACCTTGTGTAGTGTTTTGAAACTCACGGTTTTGGTTTTGATTAGAGATTTGTCCATTCCCACTTTGATAATTCCCTTTGTTGTAATTGCGTGTGTTGCCTTGGTAATTACCTTGGTTGTTGTTTCGATAATTGTTAGCATTTTGATTTGGTGGGAGCTTGATTTTGGCGGGAACCTTGGCCGTTTTGGTTGTAAGTTCCCGTTGCTACATAAGCACTCGAAGTGTTACCATCCGCGGTAATGCCACTCGGATAAATCATGAGCTCCTCCACACGATAAACAACTCTTAGCAACCGCTTTAACCGAAGCGGAATTGGAAGCTTCTTGAGCCTTCCAATGGGACATTAGATTAGCAAATCTATCAAAAAACCGATTTTCCTCATTAGCTTCATCATGTAAGGCGTTAATGCTACGAGACGATTGTGATGACGATGACGAACCCATATTGGCAACACTCGGTGTGTTACGAGGGCTATAAACCTTAGATCGATTTTCAATGATTTGTAAAGCCTCATTTGTCGTCTTGCACAAAAATTACCACCCGCGGCGGCATTCAAATAATCTCGTTCATGATCATTAAGCCCATTATAAAAAGTATCTATTTGATGCAATTCCGAAAAATCATGATGAGGACATTCATGTAACATCTCCTTAAATCGTTCCCATGCCATTGAAAAACTTTCATTGTTACGTTGCACAAATCGTGAAATCTCATTTTTTAAGTGTGTTGTTTTCGATGGTGGAAAAAACTTGTTCACAACTTAGAAACGAGATCGGCCCATGTCAAAATCGAATTTGGCGGTTCTTTCTCGAGCCAAATTTTTGCGGGTCCATCCAACGAATATGGAAACAACATCATCTTAATGGCGTCATGCGGAACATCTTTGAATTTGCTAGTGGCGGTGAGACGGTTGAAATTCCTAATGTGGTAATGCGGGTTGTCTTTCTCGTGACCTCGAAACTTGTTTGCTTGTAGCATCGACATTAAACCCGTCTTAATCTCGAAATTCTCCGCAAGGATGGCGGGAATAACAATGGCCTCTCCAAAACCCTCGGTGGGTGCTTGTAGCAACTCCATCATAGTACGATTAGCCATTACGACTTCTTGTTCTATAATAGGTTCAACAATTGGAGGTTCTTCAACAATCAACGATCCTTGATTTGTTTGCTTTTGAAGTCGTTTACGAGCTCGTTTAGCTTGATTACGAGTGATCATAAACTTCACGAAGAATGGGAGGTGAGCAAAGAAGATTCTTTTTGGTTGTTTTTGTGGATTTTCAATTTTTTTGTGTTTTTTGATGATATTTAATTTTTTTGGATTTTGGTGTATCTTCGTAGACAACAATCTACAAAATCTCTCCTCGAATCAACTCTTGATTAAAGAAGCCTCAAAGGAATGAAAACGATCACGTGGAGTGAACGCCTTCGAATGACTTTAGAACTTTGGTGAAAACCAAATTGTTCACGAGGGTTTAATCACAAAGAAAACCAGCAAATATAGTATACGTATTAATACTTTCGGGCGGCAAAACCCTCGATTAGCTTTCAATCTCAAAATACTCACAAGCAAGCGGGGAAACGAGGCGGCGCGAAGCACTTAAGAGCCTTTTTCCTTAGGGTATATTTTATAATACCCGCCTTATACCCACCTTATAGTTCGTATTTTTCAAAATCGAGCTTCTCGAAAGTATTTATCTATTTTTGCCTTTTCTTTTTGTTTGAGATTCGAATACAATGATCGAGTGATGAAATCCCGAATCAAGGTTGTGTTTTCACACTTTTGGAGATATTGTATTTTTATTGTGATACTTAATACAATATATTAATAATATTCACAAAGAAAAACCGAGAAAACCGATAATACGTGTTAAGGGAGTTCCACTTAACACAAATATTATTATGGATAATATCAAAAACAAAATTTTCCAAATTAAGACACGACACACCTCCCCGGCAGCGGCGCATTTGATAATTGTAGAAAATACGTCTTTTAGGAAAAAGAACGGTAAATAGGGTAAGCGTGCACGACGATTTAGGAAAACCGTGTGTGGAATGACCCTAAAAGTGAGGTTCGTTCTCGAGGAGGTATAGTGTTGTGAATTAACTTGTATTTCTTTGAGATTAATATTGAGAAGATGGAATGACGGTTTCTTGGAAATTACACTATGTTTGAGATTAATATTGAGAAGATGGAATGACGGTTTCTTGGAAATTACACTATGGCGTAAAAAAACGA